>ML794750.1:150350-179952 GCA_009831015.1 Picea engelmannii | reverse complement strand
GAGTCCTTAAGGAAATAGAGACACTAAATAAAAATATAATGAAAAATCATTATTATTATAATGAAGTTGAAAATTTAATTATATGTAAATGGACATCTAACTCTAATAATTGGTTAGGCATGAGTACCCATGGTAAATTATCGATAAAGTATATATGTAGACCTAGGTGAAGCTGGGGGAGGGGGAGGGGACATGGTGGATTCCCAGATACCTTGGTTATAAATTTGAGGGGGGTAGGACCTAGATGAATACCCCAATTCAAGTTTAAAAAGGGGGAATGTTGGGTTAAGCTTGACTCGGTGAAAGAGTTAATGACTAAAATATTTTTTATGTCAATTTCGAGTCCATGGTTTTGGTATCTCATGGTATTTTGATCATGGATTTCATGTAATGAATCCTTTAAAAAGGGTTTAGATACTCCATTGTAATTGGACTAGAGGTGAGTGGTGAAGGCTCAATTGGCCACCTTGGCCATATTTCGTTAAGGGAATAAATTTATCTTTGGCCATTTTTTTCCCATAAGGGTTTTCTAGGGTAAATCATGTGTGGATTATGTGTGTGTGATTTCTCTATTTTTTTCATTGTTGGTTTAATAATTTTCTCTGAGGCTTTGCTTATCCTTAACACTATCTATTTAAATTGTATAATGAAATTATTAATAAAAATTATAATCGTTGGATGCCATACAAGAAGGAAACTTATGATGGGGGGTTATTATTCCACAGGATATGGGGGCTGGAGGGGGTCCAAGGGGAAACCAATGTCATTTTCCAGAGTTAATGTGTAATTACCATCTAATCATTCTTTGACTTATTATACACTCGATCATTGAATGCATGTAAAAGGTTGGGTGAGAGAGTCAAGTCACATAGTAATGACATCATGGGATAAGTAAAATCATTATTGAGAAGAGTAAGAGTCAAGAAAGAAGAGGAGAAGAAGGGAAATTCAAGTAGGGAGTGGGGACAATTTTTACGTGTTGATTTTAGGGAAGCAAGACAGAGCTAGCTATGGGAAAATACCATCATCTATGTTGTGTATCAGAATATCCATTAGAGGGTTGAATTTATGATAAAACTATGGGTTGTGTTCCAATAGTGCATTTTCTTGTTGAGGAAATGGCTCAAGAGCCTTGAGAAGGTTGTTGTGAACAACTCTGGAATAGAAAGGAATCCCTGGAGTACCTAGGTATGATATTTCTTGGCCATTTATGTGCACTAAATCCTTGGATGGGAGTAAGAAGGCCCAAGGGACTACGTAATTGAGAAGGAGGATATCATTCCATGGATTGTGCAGATTGAGGGGAAAGAGAGCTAGTGGATTGAAATTGCAATTGAAATAGAAACTTGGGAATTGAGATATTAAGTCTGTGAATAATAGATAAGAGAGACAGACCTTAGTGTGGACACATTACTCTATCTTGAGGGTGGATTATTTTATTTTTTAGAGAAAATGAAAATCAACCCTATTGTTAGGAGGAACATCCTTTATATGCACCTAGTTGGTTCATCAACTTAAATATATGTTTTATCTTTTATATTTTCATGTTTATTCCAGTGTGTAAATGAATATTTGAATGCCATTATGTTTGGTTGAATGGAGTCAGTCACGTTTTTTTTTTAAATATGTTGTTAGTTGCATGAGAAAATTTAAGGATTTACTACCCCTTCAATTATTTTATATGTGGGAATTTTTAACACATTTTTAGCAGGATGGTATTTTACAGTCAGAACAAATTTAATTTTTTTTTGTTGATAATGTGTATGTCACAATTTGATATTAGAGTAGAAAACGGTAGTAACAAGGCTTGGATTAGAGGATGAGTATGTTACAAAGAGTATATATAAATTGGCTATAAGTTTTACCAGAGTTGAGGAATCAAAACCAGGAAATCCCGACATCACAACAAGCCGAATGCAAATTACGGTTTATAACAATGTGTCTGAGTGCATGCAATATACAAGGACAAACTCTTCCCTTTCCAAAGGGTTGATATCGCATTTAAAGCGAGTTGATGTTCTATGCAACTCTGGTTCAAATTAATTGAAACTGTAAAGGAAATATGGTACCAGCTTTAGAGGATTGTGAGAACTGTTAAGCTGCAAACAATGGGACATATGATTATAATCATCCTTTTGATGGCCCAAGTTTCCTTTTAAAATACTTAACCATATAAATGTATTGCATTTTTTAATAACTATCACATAATGAATGCATGCATATCATTGATATATTTGATATAAGTCGTTTAACAATTGCAGCGATATCAACTCCTGATTGTTGTTTCAAAAGTTAGTTAGATATTAGTGAGGTCTTTACAATGGGATGGGTATATTTGATGTAAGTCGTTTAACAATTGGAGCGATATCAACTACTTAAGATGCCTGATTGTTGTTTCAGAAGTTAGTTAGATATTAGTGAGGTCTTTACAATGGCATGGGTATTCATGGATACTTTTATGTATTTATTACAAAACATAGTTAGAAATAGGTAATTCCTTTGTATAGGTTATGTTAAGTGGAAGCCAATGTGGACTCTTATTAGTGCGCCATCGAACACAAAATGATAGTTTCTATGGTGGATGGTATTTAAGAGAAACCAAACAGGGTAACCTCTATTAAAGCCAATAAAATTCAGATAGAACACTTAGAATCAAATTGAATTGTAGTATTATAATGAAATTCAAAGGTGGTAAAATTGTTGTACAGGAGTGGTGTATATGTTTCACTTGGTGACCGAAGGATGTGCTCCCCATACAAGTGACATGTCTTCCATAAAAGTGATATGTCTTCCACCCTCGTGAGGGATGTGTCCCTTGTTTTTAGAAAACGGAATATGACTTCCATCATATGGATATTTTTTCATTAAATACCATGAGAATGTTAACAATGATTTCTTAGAGTCTTAAATAGTAACGTAATCAACACAAAATGTGTAGGGCTTAGAAACGTAATCAACACAAAATGTGTTGGGCTTAGTAGAGATACTTATATCTTGATAAGTTAGACATTTTTTTTCTCAAAATCAATAATAGTCTTCCCATCACAAACATTACTACTTGTTTAATTTGGGAAAAATCCATTTACTATAACAATTGGTTGTATTTTATGTAATATGGAGCTATAAGGAGTTTATTGCAAGTGTATTTCTTAATTAATCTTGTTTTAAAAACCTTAATATAAGTTACAAATAGAATGTCTCTACAAAGATAGATAGACAATAATTCAGATAAAGAAAATTATAGTTACCTAACACAATTAGTTCTTTATGTCAATTTTTATAGAACAATACATCTCCGAATATCTATTTTTACAAATTGAGATTAACATATTCAACTATATTTATGAATACTCAAGAGTGGAGGAAAGAATAACCAATGTGAAAACAAAAAGAACATGGATTAAAAAATATCATTTAATATATATGCTGAGTGATTTTGTTTTGACATATAGTATAAAACGATAACAACCTTCTTTGACTACAATGGTCTTATTGAAATCCTAGACACAATTCATTCTTATATGAAATAACATGTCTATAACTATGATAATCTTTGTTTGTTTGTTTTGGTAACTATGATAATCTTTGTTTGTTTGTTTTGGGTTTGTAGTGTTGATATAATTTTTGTTTATTTTGGTTTTCTAGTATTGATATAATCTTTGTTTGTTTTGGTCTTGTAGTGGTGATATGGTCCATGTTTTTTTGGGCCATGTGGATCTAGATAGTTTATTTTCTTTGGGTCAATAAGGATCATACTTGATGATCTCACTATGTTTATGCATGTGATTAGAAGAAGTAGTGAAGAGAGATGGATAGATTCATGCGTTATATGTTTAAAGAAAAATTAAAAATAATAGTCTAGATTATAGATTATATGATATGAATACTATGATACTGAATTTTTTACTGAATTATTGGGTTATTAAAAATTTGAATTCTATCATTATGTATTCATTAGCAAAGGAAAAGAGGATTGTTTATGGTTTTCCATGTGTTGCCTTGTAAAGCCAGAAGCACGTACATGCATGATTTTATGTGGATATGAAGTTTCTATTTATGCATATACTTTTAAACCAACAATATTTGTGCCCAACCAGAGAAACTGCCATCCTTTCGTAGTATTTAGTTGAGAAATATAAATGTATCTTATTAATAAATCTAAATATCGCTAGTTTTGAGATTATTTGTCACATTGTTGCATTGTGTTTAAGAAACAAATGATGACATCAAGCAGGGGTACAATAACAACAACAATGAAATACGAGATAGTTCTATTTTTATTAAAATTTTACTATTGGAATCATTACAATTAGTATCAGAGATAATTTATATCAGTCTTAATTGTATGGGCTCAAGGTATGGATGAAAATGATGTCAACGTTATCTTTTGGAAATATACTCTATTTCCTCATGCATAGAAGTAGTTGGGTCCCTGATATAATTACTTAGAACACTTTAATTCATATATACTTCAAGACAACTAGCATAAGTAAGGCGGTGGAAATCATGAATATGATGTTTAGGAATGGGTTCATTATTTATATTTTAAGTACAAGAACAATGTTTCATGACTTATTTCTGTGATATTCTAGAAACACCATTTAGTCATGATTGTTGGTTATTGTAGTTCTTATTTACTATTTTACCATTTGGCACCTTAAATTAATTTTTTTTTATCCTTCTATCTTAAATAAAATTTGTGAAATTTCTTATATAATACAACTCTTTAGCGTGGATCTATGTAGTATTGGAACACCACACTAATTTCAAGTTACATTGTACACTCTCAGAATTTGGAGTTAAACGTAAAAGATTTCTATGAGGGGTGGATATGATCACTGTTTTGTAATATGTTTTTTGGGATAATAGGATTTATTATATATTCCTATAAGATAAATATGGAACATTTTCTATAATGGATATGAGCAAGTCTAATTCCCTTGTTAACACCACTTCCTATTCTAGGTATGAAAATATAGATAGTGCTGCTTTTAATGATTATGAAGGGTCCAAACCATTCAGGATACAACATGATAATAGGAGCCTAAATAGCCATTTGACTCAATAGTATAATCATCCAAATATCAATGAATCCGTTAATAAATATGCTATTACCTATGAAGGAAAGAGTATTTTAGCTAAAAAAAAATTAAAGGTGAACGGATTTGGGAGCAACAATTCTAAGTAGTGTCAGTACTTGAATGATAAGACAAGGAAGAAGCATGGTTCAAGGGAATATTCTTAATTCAAATGTAGTGATCTATGAAGAAAGGGAAGCATTGTTACATATAAGCGAAACAATTTAATGTGTTCATGAGCATGATGAATGGAAATGGAGAGTGAATAAAAACTTGTACAGAGAGCTACCTAATTTTTTAGATGGTAAAATAATAAAATTAAGGTTACAGAAATATGCAACAACATACTTGACATTTGTTCTCTCATAGAAAACATGGTGCATCCTTTCATTAAAGCTGAAAACATAATTGATTCTTTACACTTGCTAATAATTTCCTTTCACTCTGATGCATGGGCATGAGGATATACTATCATTAGAAATATGTTTAGAAAAGTGCCATATGTATAATGTAACACCCATGATATACTATCATGGGCATGAGGATATGCTAATAATTTCCTTTCACTCTAATATGGGCATGATGATATACTATCATTAGAAAAGTGCCATATGTATAGTGTAACACATATGATATACAGACCCAAAAAGTGCCATATGTATAGTGTAACACGTATGATATACAGACCCAACTCTTGGTTACACGTTCTGTTCACGTATGATCCACATACCCAACTCTTGGGTACACGTTCCAAACAGACAATTTTACTAAACTGTAAAGATAGAAAGGAGAAGTAATTAACCAAAGTTATGTCAAGATGGGATTATAGTTTCTATCGATAAACGCACTGTTAAACATTCACTTGGTGAAAGATGACGATGCCCTTAAGACAATTCCTACAACGTGCAATGTTTCAAAATTATGGTCTTATCATAAATAATACCTCTTTGAGCATATTCAATATCACTATTCTTATCTAAATATGCATAAAGAAGAAGGATGGCAATGCCATCCCAGTCTTCCTTTTGCGATATGCTCCTCTATGCAGTACTAGTCTATTTCATAAACGGTTCAATATTAAAGTTCAATATTCTACATCTATAAAACAAAAAATGATTTTACCACATTACATGCCATGGATTTAGTTTATATCTTAGACGAGATCAGAATTTTTTTCACTGTTCAATATTCTATATCTATAAAACAAAAAAGGTTTTTAGCACACTAGATGGCATGGATTTAGTTTACATCTTAGATGAGAGAAGGGTTTTTGTCACGGGTTTAACTAACAATTCAGTTTTAACTAAAAATTTGGTTGATACTATTTAACTTCACATGGACTAATGTTCTTTTACAATATGGAGCCATGAATGTTAGTATGGATGGTAAATGGGTAGATTGAGTTATATTTAGGTTTGGAGACTTTTAAGTCTACCATTTACCATGGAGACACTTGTTTGGGAGAGGTGAATGTCTGCCTCCATTATGATGATTCAAGCTTCTTGTAGTAGTAACAAATGTCAATGCACCAACTAAGGTTAATGCATTACATTCCTATCCTCAAGAGCATACAATATTTATTAAGTGAGGAAGTCATGTTTAGGGTTAAAGTCTTCTCGATTGAATTATTGAGTGTTTGAGAGATGTTTGGAATTTGAAGTTTGTGATTGGAATACACTATGAATTCTTGAGGACATTCGTAGGATATAATGATTTTAGGTTGAGTAAATGTGCATGTGTAATGTGATATTGTATAAATGATGAACATGTACACACACACACATATATATATACAATATTTGAATACATTATTTTAATGCACGGTGTGAATGCATGGCTATGTTTTCATTGAAATTAATACTTGTGAAGATAAATAATAGAGTTGTTACTAACTCGTGAGATTAAGACCATCTTCAGAGGCTACTAGATATTGCAACAAGGAAGTTGCATACTGAAGTAATCACATGTAATGGGACTACAAGAAGACTCTATTAGGAGAAAAGGTAAGGGGATACAAATAACTATAGAAAACAATGAAATGAACTACAAAGAAAAATATGAAAAAAAAGAGAGAGGTTGTGGAGCAATGTTGCTAAGATGCAAGTTTCTGGTTGTGTAGAGGAATCACAAGGGAAGATCATTTGTCTCCTCTCTTGTTGTTTATTGTGTTTATTTTAGAATGAAAATGATACTAAAAATATGGAAATGCATTGCATTAGTAAATGCATTAAGGTAATATGGTGAAGTGCATACATGTATGCTCAAGCATGTCTGATTTTACTTGCAGAACTAAAAGTTTTTTAATAAACTCAACAAGCATGGAAATATAAGTGATGTGATTGTGATGTTTGTGTGGATAGGAAGGGTTGAATATGTTGATGATTCAATTCCATGTGGTAGAAAACCTCGTCCACATGTATGAAATCTATTAACAACACGTGATTTGAAGGAATCTAGTAAGTATTCCTTCAGGGCCATATTTTATATTTTTGAATTATATATCCATGGATGAATGAATGTGTATCATTGATAACAATGGGGTATGGTAGAGGAAGAAACACCTAGTATGAAAATATGGTTATCATTGTTTTGGTGCATTCAGGGGATCTGTATGTTATGCTTGAGATGACTTATGGGTTGCAATAAATGCTACAATGAAAGGATTATATTCTTGAAGACTTATGGGTTTTTGGTTGAATAAAAGTTCATATTACAAAGAGAATGGTATTGGATATGGAGATCAATGTAACTCCATAATCAATTCTTGTGAAATATGATTTATGTATGAAATATGTTTGAAAAAAAAGATCTATGATTGAAATTATTATGATGATATCTAATGGTAAATGTATGTATATGATACAAATGAGATGAGAAATATATCTAAGAGAGATAGATGATGGTTGTTGAGGATGAAAAGGATGTGGAGAATGCCACTATAGTGACACTTGAACCCTCTGATATGCCTCAATTGACATTGAGATGTGATATGTTATGTTAGAGCAAGCCAAATAGATTCCTTAGTTGTATGTATTTATAAGTCTTTGTACCCTTCCTATGTGAGGAAGCCTTGGAAAATGATGGATTTCCTTAGGGATTCTGTAGTAGAGAAGGGGATGCCTTAGCCTAGAGGGTGATTGGTTGCAAGGAAGAGGAGGCATGAATAAGTATTGTTTAAGATATTCATGTTACATTCTAGATGAGATCATGAGTTCATTATGTGTGTCTAAGAAAATAGTGAGTTGGGTTGTATTTGTGGCAGAAATATGGAACACATACATATTCATATAGATACGTATTTAAATGAATAACATACTTTATCGTATGTTGTGAATATATATGTTTTTTCTATGAAATTTGAATTGATGGATTATAATTATTTTCAATTAAATACACAATGATTAGAAATGGCTATGATATGCATACTTATGTTGATGATTGTTGTAGGCATATGCTATAATGCTAAATTTTGGAGGTGTACCAACACAATAAAGAGGATGACATTATAGGTACAATTGAATAATGAATACATGTACATTGTTGTAATAAAGAAACACCAAGGATGGTATTATTCCATGGGGATGTAAAATCCAAATTTTCATCCATGAAATATTTATAATTAAATTGTTAAAAACTTTACAAGGATATTTTTTTCTATTATTCTAACACCATGCGGTAGATATACCATGGTATATTTTTTTCTATTATTCTTGCAGTTAATTAAAAAAAAATACCAAGACGAGTAGAGCATGAATTTGTAAAGGTGCTATGATACCACAAGCGGTGAAAGGTGAGGGGGTCTAAGGGGGGTTTTATGCCTAAAACATCTACCTTATGCTACCTTGAACCTTCACTCATTTTGAAATCTGTGTTTGAAAAGTTTAAAGAGGTTAAGACAAGTAGAGGAAACAATTTCATCAATCTAATCCATCATTTCATAAAAATTAGAAACTTATCTCCCATTTATTATTGGAACTAGGAAAAAGTTGAATTAGAATTCTCTTGTTCTCATTCATGCATTGGAAACTCAAATGAGGAGGAGAATATTGTCAGAAAAACAGCGGGAAAGAGTTTTATAGTTTTTTAGACACTAAAAGAGAGATAGGTCCAATATAGAACAAATCAAGTATGAAAAGAAGCTTTTAGACCTAAAAAAATGTCAATAGACCAAGGACCTAAAAATTCTATAGACGCTTCAAATTTCATCCCAGAACTTTCTAAGAACATACTCGATACCACTAGAGGAAGGAGTTTCTGAGGAATTGTTATAAGAGAAGGAAGTAGCCCTTTGTTTTGTGTGGCATGTAATGTGGGTGTATAAAAGCTTATTTATTGTAAATAAGTCATGGAAGTAAAAATTACTTGTTCTTGACCTTCTTATCGTGAATTGAAAATCCTTATTTTCCCACTTGTAAATGGTGGTATTGTAGATTGACTAAGGCATGGTTTCCACCATGGAATACCTACAGTTGGGTGGAAATCGCTTGCTCGGTCAATTATCTAGTATGAAGTCTTCAAATAGATAAGTTCTCACGTGCATTTTGTAGAATTGTATGAATGTTGGATAAATAAATTTGTAACATGTTTGAATTAATAGTTAGATGTCATCTCAATTTTTTGGTAATATGTTATATAGCTTGCTTACTGAATTCATATTCTTTGTGGTTAAATAAAGGTATGTTTATTATAATTTTGGATATATCTTTATATCATTCTGTTTTGTAAAAATAATTCTAACACTACAATATTAAACAACAACGATTCCTCATAAAGTTAATTCCTATTCCATGTAATTAGTTTCAATTAATAGATTCATTTCAAATAACAATATTCCATCCTATTTTTTTTCCATGAATGTCATTCCAAATTTTCAATAAAAGAATACATAATTGTATTTCTATGCTATAATACATTGGTTTTGAGCCCCATACTAAATAATGTATTTTGTTAATCTATCAAAGGCCAGAGTGCCCAAACAATTAAAACATGACATTGTGCCTAGGAAATATAATTTTTTGATCATAAATACATCATTGAATGCTAGACGGTCAAGGACAAGAGTTATAGGGGGATATGATTCCACAAGAGAGGGTGCTTGAGGGGATAACTGTTTATTTTATATTTTTATTTACCCATTTTTGTTTTAATGGAGAATATCAGTTACATGATCTTCTTGGGGGAAGCCCATGTCATTCTCTAAATCCAAGAATTTTATAAAACCATCTTTGGTCTATTAGGGGGTTTACTCATCGACTCATTGACTCACTCATTCATCGTTCATTGTTCACACCTTTCATTCTATTCTCCCTCCAGTCATTCTTTCACCCAGTGTTCATTCTTCATTCATTTTGATCTCGACTAGAGAGAGAAAAATGAATTTTGGACAGGAGCCATGGTTTGGTTGGCAGTAATGACTGTTGTTGTATTCCATCCATGAATTAATGTCTTCATTTAGGATATGCATTGGGATGCATTAACTTTTTCCCACAACTGTGAATCCTGAGAGTCCCAACATGGATATTCTTGACGAGATGAACTACAGCCCTAGAAGGAGGTGGACATCTTGACGGACTGTGTCGCAGAGAAGGGGGTCCATTTCTTGGGTATTGAAGGATGGGTAGAAGAGAGTTTGTGTACATTGGATCGTTATGTGTACTGAGAATCTTGTGAGTGCTTGATTGCTGACTAGTTTGGGGATTTGAGTGACACTCTTGAACCATCCTTGTGGACTCATAACCTTGGCTTGTGTGTAATAATATTGTTGAGACCTGCAACAACAATGTCTATGGTTGGGTAGAATTCCCTCATCTGAAATGAGTTAGAGATTAATTTTCTTAAATATAAGTTCTCTCTCTGTCATGATTTCATTTACCTGCATATTTATTTCTTCTCTATATTTATTTATCTATGAAATTCATATCTACAATATGCATGCTTGATGGTTATTGTTGTGCATGACATATGGTTCATTTATTTTATGTTGTATCATGAATTTCGATCTATGCATGTGAATATTTCATGCATCTTTGTTAATTAAAATTTTATCAAAATTTGAAATTAGTTCAGAAGCCATCTTGAAGTGGCATGCCCAACTTGTGGGTGGTTGGCTATATTACAGATTGGTATCAGAGCTTTAGGTTGAAACACAAGACTAATATGGGCCAAAACTATGGAATGGGTATTATAGTTAAAAATGGATATGTCCTTGTGATCTTAAAGCTCAGGAGACATAGAGTTGTAGAGATCGCACAAAATCCAGAGCGTTGTGGAGAAAGTGGTGATAGTGTTACATGATGACATTGTATGCTCATATTCAGAATAGGTCTCATGAATATGGAATTCCTTAATCTCCTAAGAAGGAAAAAGAATATTCCAACCCATCAGCTCCTCTTCATATCAAGAAGACCATGGGAGAAGCAATGACTCACATCCCCAAAGGTGTGTTTAAGAAAACATCTCATAATCCAATTGCAAGGGATACAAATAACTACTTCGTCATTGAATATCTTGAACAAACCCCTTGGGTGATGTCTTCTTTGGAGGTCTTCTAGAGTTTCCACTCGCAAAGAAAAGAATTGCTATTCACCTTAGGTGTTGTTGATCTAGATAATTAGGGATCTATTGTTTTTAACACTTCCAACATTAAACCTCATTTTACTTACCATGTTTCCTTCTAGATAGTACTTGTTTACACCATGAAATAATTAACGTGGAATATTTTTTTCACAATGGTAGATGAGGCTATATCAACTTGGGTTATGTCATTCGCATGTTGGAAGGCTATTGGTCAACCTGAGTTTTTTCCAGCTCCTACATTGTTAATTGCATTTGACGGCCATTCTATTTGACCACATGTCATAATCCTCTCCTTCCCTATGCATTTAGAGGGAAAACCTAATTTTTTTTTAGGTTGAGGTAGTCGACGAGCCTCTCGATTACAAATTTTTTTTGGAATGAAGTTGGAATTACACAATGAAATCAATGGTGCCCTTAATTTTTCATGTAGTATGATTTCCTTATGAAGGTAGGATAGTAACCATTGATCGATTATATTTATGTTGTCTTGACCCTTCATCGAGGGCATCGACGATCCCGATGACTGATAACCCCCAACAAGGTACCATCAGCTTAGGTGTTGGATTGTTTCCATCTTTCATGGGAAATTTTGACTTTCCATATCCTTCAAATCATGTCAAGTTTATTTCATCTATTCTTGATCATCCTAAGGCTCAAATTATCCAAGTAGCTTCATTTCAAATGAATTATTTTGACGATCCGTGGACTTTACCATCCCCATCTGATTATATCGAAGTCATAGGGAATTATGCCATGGTTATTCACTTATATACAGTTGAGGTCGCATACAATATTGTTTATCAAACCTCGACCAACTCTGATCCACCTCCCCATCAAGAGATAGATCCAATTTTAGAGTCTATTTTGGCTCAAGACTCTCTTACTTAGCATGATCCTTTGGATTTGGTATTTCCTTGAAGAGGTGATTTTAGAAGAAATGATTGGTCCAGACAGACCTTGGGATTATCTCCATCATAGATCATATTTTTTATCTGAGCTTAGGAGAGTGGAAGTAGGAGAGTTTATTACAACCATGAATGGATATTTCGCTCATCTTGTTAACCATTTGGAAACACACATAGTATATTCTGAATAAAAATGGCGAGTATACGATTTCGATTGATATCTCCAAAACCCCTCGCATCGTGGAAAACATCTTTATCGAAGCAGATTGTTCCCCCAAGGATATTGAAGAGTATTCTAAATTATTTAGAGAATTTTGTGACATTTTTTCTTGGTCTTATGAGGAAATTCTAGAAATCGACCCTCGTATTGTTGAACACGAAATTCAAAATTACCCTGATTCTAATATGGTTTGAAAAAATCTTTTCTTGGTTAACCCTCGAAAGGCAGTGGTTATTGAAATTGAGGTAGATATATTGATTAGGGTTGTTTTCATCTACCTTGTTCAATTAAAAAAATGGGTGTCAAACCATGTTCCTGTGAATAAAAATCAAGTTATGATTAGAGTGTGCATGGATTTTCATGATATGAACAAGGCATGCTTGAAAGATAACTTTCGTACCCCATTCATTGATCAGGTTATTGATGAATGTGTGGGTTCTGAATTCTTTTCCTTTATGGACGGTTTCTTAGGGTATAATCAAATTCAGATCAAACCTGAGAATCAAGATAAGACTTCCTTCATATGTCCTTGGGCTACCTTTGCATATAAAAAAAATCCTTTTGGCCTCAAAAAAGTTGGAGCTACTTTTTAGCAGGCCATGTCATTCTCCTTTCATGATCTCAAACATGTAGTCAAGGCATATATTAGTGATCTCGCGTCACTTTATTGTATGATTTCTTATCAACCTTCTCACCTTTGAATTATCTTTCAGAGGTGTCACTACTACGAGATTCGCTTGAATCCCAAAAAGTGTATTTTTTGTGTTACGTTGGGATTTTTATTGGGATTTATCGTGCCCAACAAAGGGATCATGGTCGTTCCTCTTAATGTTAAGGAAATAGTTAAATTTCCTCTGTCACACATAGTTCTATAGCTTTAGAGTCTCCAAGGGAAAGCTAATTTCTTATGGAAATTCATTGCCAACTATGTCGAACTCACTAAGGGGTTGTTGCATATTTTAAGGAAAGGTGTCCCATTATTTTTGGATGAAGTGGATCAACGCTCTTTTGAAGCATTGAAAAGTACCCTGATTTCTACCCCTCTACTAATCCCTCCTGATTATGACAAGGAATTCTTGTTATATTTAGCTGTAGAAGAATCAACCATCGGTATGGTGTTCGTTTAGGAGGATGACACGCTCTAGGAACACATTATCTACTACGTCAGTCAAGTCTTAGTTGGACTAGAACTCAAATATACCCACATTGAGAAACTAGCTTTGGTAGTCGTCCACAATGTCAACGGGTTTCATCATTATATTCTACTCTGTAAAACCAAAGTGGTGGTCGTCGTTAATCCTTTCTAGTATGTGTTTATACGGCGGGTCATTGGTGGGAATATTAGTCGTTGGATCATTATTTTTCAAGAATTCGATTTGGACCTTGTTTCAAAAAAGTTCAAGAACTCTTTGGTATTTGCAAAGTTAATTTCAGAACTTTTGATTGAAAGTGGCATACATTTTCCCAAAGAGTCATTGATTAACAATGATCTCTTCCTTATTACATCTTCTAACCCATGGTATGGATATATACTTGTGTATCTTAAGAATATGAAGTGTGCTCCTTCTGCTTCTCATGATGAGTGTTGATGAATATTCCATCAAGAACAAAATTATCGTATCCTCAATCACACTTTCTATCATCGAGGACTTGAATGTGTTCTCCATCGTTTCCTAGCTCATGAAGAAGAAAATATTATGCTAAATGATTTCCACACTGGAGCATGTGGCGATCACTTTTCTGGGATGGATACCACTAAGAAAAATCTCCGTGCTAGATACTGTTATTCCTTGTTCATCAAATATTGTCTAGAAGTGGTTAAGAAGTGTCATATGTGTCATATATTTGGGAATACTGAAATTCCATCAAGACTGCTACATGATTCTCTCCTTTCCAACTAGTTTATGGGACAGAGACAATCTTGCCTATAGAGTGTCATATTCCTTCTCTCACATTAGTAGTGGAACTACTGCATGACATGATTGTGCTTGAAGAGCATATTGTCTATGTTGAGAGGCTCAATGAACAATGTCGAGATGGTGCCTTGGTTAGCAAGGCTCATAAACATTGTGTCAAGTCTAAGAATGATCGGTCCATTCACCCTAGAATATTCTATGAAGGTGATCTTATCTTGGTTTATGATCAAGATAAAGATCCCTTTGGGGGAGGTAAGTTTAAACCTATGTGGTTCAGATCGTTTATTATAAAAAACATTTTGGAAAAAGCTGCTTACAAATTGGTTGACTTTGAAGGAAATGTGTTTCCTAGGCCCATAAATGGGATTTATTTAAAGAAGTATTGTGCTTAGGTTCGTCACCTGAGTGTAACTTCTTGTACATAGCGTATATCTTTATCTATATATTTTAATATATTTTTTCTTTATGTACATGTAGTTTATTGTGTCTCTGCATTGCAGCAGATGTCAAGTGAATTCGATTTTTATTTGGGTTCGCATATGATGCTAGCCAACACACTCAGAGGATTGCCTCTGTAGCTTGGGTGATATCCATGGCTATTGGTCATTTGTTATCTTCTGGAGGTGCTTAACTAGGAAAAACAATCAATAATGTTGTCGAGTATAGTGTTCTAATAGAACTATTATGTGATCATTTGTCACATGGTATTTCTCACCTTCAAGCTCATCTAGATGCTTAAGTGGTAGTGTCACCGTTAAATGGAGTGTATTGTGTCCATGATCCCACCCTGCACTGATGATTCCTTATGGTATGCATCTTGGAACTATATTTTGATTATATTAATATATTCATGTTCCTAGACGTGCTAATCAATTAACTTATACATTGGAAAATCATGTTTTAGATTGACATCTTTCACACATATAAATATAAAATCATACACATTCACACACATGTAAATATAATTGTACAAATTGTATTTAATCCATAATTCAAAAATTTGTATATGTATAACATGTCCAAAAGTGATGTCACAGTACAAAGTGTTAGCCATAATTCCTCAAAAAGTGTCAAGTATACATCGTCGCACTTAAGCCCTCAATACATAAGAGAAGTACAAAAAGGGTTCCCTCGGCATACATAATCTCTAGTACTAATCTAATCTCTAGGCCTGTTGGACCTAGTATAGTGCACTACAACGTTGGACATATTCTATAAAATTTGGAACTATGCCCCGGATACTCCTTGTAACATCCTCGACCATCAACCCCACTACCGGGCAATTCTACTATGTGGAATAAAACTTATATAGTATGGATTTAAATGAAGTTAAATGAATTAACACAGAGTAAACAAATAATTACTGCTACCATATAGACTTAATGGAAATAACAAAAATTCATCTACGGAACAAAATTCATGATAATATTACTAGCATCGTAGACATGCTTTTTAATTGAAATTAAACACATAAAGATACTTATCTTTGAAACTGTAGTAACTCCACCGAATACATGCATACCTTCCAAGAACCTCCCATCCTTAGACCACGCTGCTCATCACGCTCAACAGTGGGTCATCCCCAAGCTGGGACCAAGCTCCACCCAAGGCAAGAGAATCCTAGACTAGGATGAGGTTACAGGAAAATTGTACAGAGAAACCAGAAGGATTCTCTCCAGGAGCCTTCTTATGCCCACTACACATAGACTCTCATTCCCCACATGCCTGCTCCACCCAGGAGTATACACCTTCACAAGCACAGTCCATAGATGCTTCACCTCCTTCTCTAGGTCTCGACAACAGGCGGATCAAGAATTCTCAGATCTTTGTAGATGGTGTTGGAATTCTCCAGGAAAAAACCACTTCCCAGCAAACTCTCTCACCTGGAGAGAGTTTCTCACAGACCTGACAACCTACTCCTTCAACCACGAGCCTGCCAACCTAGTTCTTCAATGAATTTCAGCCCAACTCCCTCAAGTTCAGGATAACAACAACAACAACATATTTTGGTTAACTTACGGGTGATAGCTACAACAGGAAAATTGGGTGTGGACATTCAAAAATGACAATAAGCAACTAAGACACAACACGTTTTAGGTAACACTAGTTTCAGGATGCATGACAAGAAATCCACGCAGAGGTCAAACACAGACTCAATAGTTTAGACAGAGGGTGTAACGACTTCTCAAGAAAACATCACAGGCTTCGGGTTTCAGAGCTGCATGAGGGTATGCATGCAAAGATCAAACTGAATTCATGGTTTCAGACTGTCGACGCCAGAATGGAGGATGAATCCCAAACTTAGCTGACGCTTCATATTTTAACCGCATGCGCCTAGGTCGACACTTGTCTTTCTGGAGTTGCATGAGTTCCCTTTTGCACACGTTCAAGATGAATGGGTTGCCTCTCCCAGGACTTAGGATAAAAACATGTCTTTTCACACAGCTTTAGAATAATAATAAAATATTATTCTCAAGGACTTAAGCCCCCTAAGCTTATCCCCTATTCCCATCCTTTTAGCCCCTTTTCCCTTACCCCTCATGTGGAAGCTTATTCCCCCATCACCCTTTCTTCATGGTTGGTCTGCACATAATGATGTTTAATATTTATTAATGTTATGCATATTACATATAAAAAAATAGGCTCCTAGCCTTTAACACTTAGGCTCTCTGACCTAATAAACACATAATCCCACTAGATTATCAATACTTTTCTCACCAGCCTATAAAACATGATTTAAAATTCATAAACATGATTACAACAAGGCTCATCCTTGGGGATATTACAATCCCCTCCCCTTATTTTTTCATTGTCCTCAATGCAAATTTCACACAACATCAACAAGGTTTTCAAAATATTCAAAAATATGTGGGTATTTTTCCTGCATATCATCCTCATTCTCCCATGTCGTGTCCTTAGGACCGTACCAGGTCCACTGGACCTTTACAAGCCCTATGGATCGATTCCAGAGTTTTTTTCTTTTCTGGTCCAATATGCGCACAGGATGCACTTGCAGGACACCTTCTCGCTCCACCTAAATCACATTCCAATCAATTACATGATTAGCATCAGGTATATATTTCTTAAGCAATGAAACATGAAACACATTATGTACAGTCATGGATGCAGGTAAGGAAAGCATATATGCAACTAGCCCAATCGTTTCTAGGATTTCATGTGGCCCACAAAATCTGGCTGCCAACTTGGAGTAGCTTCCCAGCTTCAGGGAACTTCTATTGGCTTTCACGTTCAAGAAAACATGATTGCCCAACTCTCTGTGGGTTTTGTTTTTATCAACATAACCTTTTTGCCTGTCTTGTGAAGCTTTCGTAATCTTTTCTACTACTACCATGATTGAATCGTGTTGTTTTCCTATTCTGGGAAATCCCGTGATGAAATCTGTTGTCACCACTTCCCACTTCCACTTAGGAATGGGTAAATATTGCAACAACCCTGTTGGGTGCTTGTGCTCATCTTTAACCTTCTGGCACTCCATACATCTAGCGATGTATTTTGCAATTTCTTTCTTCATACCTGGCCAAAACTAATCGCTCTTGACTACTGCCATAGTTTTATGATATCCAAGGTGCCCTGCCTAAGGCACATTATGGATTTCATGCAAAATCGCAAGTTTCAAATACTGGACATTAGGTACATAATTTTTTTTCTTGTACATAAGTATTCCATCAATTTCCAATCTTGGACATTAGGTACATAAATTAGGTTCTTGTACAAAAGTACATAAATTTTGTTATTTTCGTTCTCTTTCAACTTTCTGGATTCATATCAGATTATGAATCCATTCTCACTGAGGACTCATCCTAGTCCTTCTTTGCATGCATCTGTGCACACCACTAAATATTCATTCGGATCTGTAATCCTTAGGATTGAAGCACTGGTTAACAGTTGCTTCAATTGATGGAAGCTTCTCTCATAATCTTATGTCCACTAAAACTTATTTTCCCTCATTTCCAAGGAAGTGATAGGGTGACTTATCCTCGAGAACCCTGTGATAAACCTTCTATAATAACCGGCTAGACCCATAAAGGATATGACTTCTATGACATTCTTTGGCACTGAACATTCTCTAATGGACTCAATCTTCGTAGGATATCCATCTATCCGATCCTTCGGAATAATATGCCCCAAGTAATGGATCTTCTCCTGATAAAATGATCACTTGCTCAACTAGGCATACAATTGGTTCTCTATTCTCACCTACAACACCATCCTCAGATGTTGTTCATGCTCTTTCTCTGACCTGGAATACACCAACATGTCATTCAAAAATATTATGACAAACTTGTCCAAATAGTCCCTGAATACGCTATTCATTAGGCACATAAAAACAATGGGTGCATTTGACAACCCAAATGGCACCACTGTGAATTCATAGTGACCATACCTTGTTCTGAAACAAGTCTTGCTGATTTATTCATCCTTTATCCTTACCTAGTGATATCCTGACCTGAGGTCTATCTTCAAAAATATCTTTGCATCCTTCAACAGTTCAAAGAGGTCATCAATCCTCGGTAGAGGATACTTTTTCTTTACAGTTACTTTGTTAAATTGTCTGAAATCGATGTACAATCTCAACGTTCCATCCTTCTTCTTCACAAACAGTATCGAGGAACCCCAAGGTGACAAAATTGGTTGTATATACCCCTTCTTCATAATCTATTCAAGCTGAAATTGCAGTTCTTTCATCTCTGGTGTACTCATTCTATAAGGATCTTTTGATACTGGAGCTTCTCCAGGTATCAAGTTTACAAAAAAGTCAATATCTATCTTTGGGGATAATCCAGGTACCTCCTGGAATACATCTTCAAAATATATTAGCACCACATGATATTAAATATTTGAGATCTCATCCTTAGATGCTTCCTCCACATGGGTTGCAAATAATTGACAACCTTTCCGGTAGCACTTCCTCAGCTGCATTGTTGAGATTTCTCTGATACCAAAAACTCTAGGAATTCCTTGGATTGGTTTTTGATTTCCTTCCTCATTCAGGGAACTGAATGCCTTCTTATGGAAGTCCAAGATGGCATGGTGTTGGTCCAACCAGTCCATCCCAATTAGTCAGTCATAAGAATGTAAAGGCAGAATGTTCAATTCAGCCTTTGTGCTCAGTCCATTCATGTCCACAGGATAGGACTTATCCAACTCAGTGACTTTTCTCTTGGTTCCTGTAGCCAGCTACACTAACCAAGACTTTTCATGCTTGTTTTTCAACAAATGCAAACTTTACACCACTCTGGTATCTATATAACTATGGCTATCCCTTGAATCAATTAAAATAGTAAATGGTTCTTTGTTAATCATACCTTCCAATTCAATCATGTGTGACTGATATTCAAATTTCTTGTTGTCCAAGGCTGCGTATATCCTTGGCATTATACTACCCATGTACTCCACTGTTTCAGTTTTTTGAACATTATGGACAACTCTCACTTTGCCATTTTTATGGGGACAATCTTTGTACTTGTGGTTTCCCTTACATCCCCAACACTGAATGGGCATTTGCCTTGGCCTTTGTTCCCCTACATTAGCCTTTCTTGACTCTCTAAATGATGGTTGTCCTTGAGGACTGTTTCTGAAAAAGTGTGGCTTAGTTCCCTTGCTCCTTTGATCCATCTGTAATTTCTTCTTGTCTTCCCAAGCCTTCTGCAAGGTAGGCTTCTCTCTTTGTTGCTCATATAATCATTTCTCCCTCCTTATCATTTCTTCCATAGTCTTAGGATCATCATACTGAATCTTGTCACCAATGGAAGGTGGGAATCCACTTAGATACCTCTGAATCTTGACAGTTTCATCTTTGATGAATGGAACATACTTCAGCAATTCCAAAAATCTTCGTTCGTATTCATCAATGGTCATGTTGCCCAGCTTGAGTTCAAAGAACTCTTTCATCTTTATGTCGTAGTATATTTTATACAAGTATTTCTTCTCGAAATACCTCTCGAATTATTTCCAAGTGATATATTTCTCTCTAATGTGTTTCACCTGCACAAGTTGATCCCACCACATGGATGATTTTCCTTTCAGTTGATACATTGCAATCCTAACTTCTGCATGATAGGAATAATTCTACAGCTGGAAATATTTACTCATTCCAAGAAACCATGTTTCAACATCTTCCTCATTCTGATGTTCTCCATCAAACGTAGGAGGCTTAATCTTGTTCATTTCGCCCTTCAGTTCATCCACTCCAAATCTCATGTGATTTCTGGTAGGATATGGGCTTGAAATTCGGTGTGCCTCCTTATTGGAGTGTTTATGGGAGTGACGACGATTCCTACTAACACTTCTTGATCTCCTTTTCTTCTCAGGGATCCTGCGACTCCCTATTTTTCTTGAGCCGCTCTCCTTATCCAATTTATTTTTTATCCTTTCCAGATTCTTCATCAACTTTAAGTTGAATTCTCCTTTTTTTTCCTTAGCTTTCATTAGCTTTCCTCTATCTTCTTAGTTTTCCTGGGCATATTTCTGTAATCGTTCAATGATTTCATAATATGCCCTTCCGTATCTATCTCTTCTCCATGCCCATTGGAGTTCGACCCTTCAACTCCCCAATGAACATCCATCCCTTTCGCATCATTCTCAGAACTAGAAGCATTATGTGTCTCCTCCATTTCTTTGCACTCAATGGCAACTCTAATCAGTTCTGGCACTAGCTAAACTTATGCAAACACACCTACAGACAACCGGAATTTGTCAGGCAATCATTCCTTAACAAATTCCACAACATTCATAAACAAATCAAATTACAGAAAATGTTTAGATTTCATGAATTTTCCGAGCTCTTCTCGCCTCTGTAACACTTTAGGGCCTTATCCATTTTCTCTTAGCCCCAACCCTTGCGACCATGGGCTGCGACCAGGTGCTAGATGAATAGGCGCTTATCCAGGACTTCGGGTTCCGAAGTCTTCATAGTACCTCACAAAAGACTCTCTTAGTTCTGAATTAATGAAGTCACGAAGTAGAGTGGATCAACAGTCCACGTCTATCCAACTTCCTATGGCTGACACTAGCTGTGGAACCTCAGTCTTCTAAGTTCTAGGACTTCGAGACTTCGGAATATTTGACATCCACACACATCGAACCATTAATCTTCGAACACGTCCACGTCACCTTAGGTGGAATTATTACATTACATCACTTAACATTTTCCCAATTGTAGGGGCATGCAATGGTGGTTTCGAGTAACCCACCTTTCATCCTGCAATTCTTCTGACGTTGACATGTAACCCCTTAGTGAGACTACGGTTTGGATTATGGGACCGCCTTGGAGAATTATCTTCCATGTAACTTGGGTCCCCGCAATTCCTTTTGGCCATTGATATTGATATATCGTGATCAATGCCACTGTGGGTCCTCCAAAGTTTAACTACGTTACGTAACCTCAGACCCCACAAACCCTATTGACACTTTGAAACTTCAAAATTTGGAAGTTCTCCCTTCAACATACTTTAATTCTCCTGAAATCCAACATCACGATATTCTCCTTTTCTTGATCCAACGGTCAAGCTCTTTTCCTACAATCGACAGTGTATATCTTCTTCGAGACTTCCACGCTTCAGTTTTCGTCCTTTCTCATACCTTTTCATCAATCTTATCTAACATCACGAAGTCCGAAGGGCTTACCAGGTTAACAATTCTCCTCTTTATTCAGATATGACGGTCATAAAGGGTTTTTCCTTTCCTTCTGAATAGATCCTACGGCTCCCACACACCAAGTGTTGAGCTCTCTTTCTCTGTGGTCAAATACCATGACAGTTGCGGTTTTAATATATCGCTACTACTCCTAAGCATCGTAATATGGCCAAGTAACCCCTTGGCACTCAAAAATTTTCTAAGGTTCGATATTGGTTCCTCGGAACACCATTTTCACTCAAAAACTTGGGTCCAAATACCACTTATCTCACCCATCAAAGCTCAGTGTTGAAACTATGGCTCTGATACCATATTGTAACGTCCTCGGCCATCAACCCCACTACCAAGAAATTCTACTAATTGGAATAAAACTTATATAGTATGCATTTAAATGAAGTTAAATGACTTAACACAGAGTAAACACATAATTACTTCTACCATATAGACTTAATGGAAATAACAATAATTCATCTACGCAATAAAATTCATGATAATATTACTAGCATCAAAGACATTTAATTGAAATTAAACACATAAAGATACATACTTTGAAACTATAGTAAATCTACTGACTACATGTAGACCTTCCATGAACCTCCCAGCCTTAGACTACACTCCTTATCATGCTCAATAGTGGGTCACCCTCGAGCTGGGACCAAGCTCCACCCAAGGCAGGGGAATCCTAGAATAAGTTGAGGTTACAGGAAAATTTCATAGAGAAACCAGAAGGATTCTCTCTAGGAGCCTTCTTATGCCCACTACTCATGGACTCTCATTCCCCACATGCATGTTTCACCTAGGAGTATACACCTTCATAAGCACAGTCCATCGATTATTCACCTCCCTCTCTGGGTCTCGACAATAGGTCGGATCAGGAATTCTCAAAGCTTTGTAGATGGTGCTGGACACTCTCTGGGAGAAAACAACTTCCTAGCAAACTCTCTCCCCTAGAGAGAGCTTCTGACATGCCTAACAACCTGCCTCTTCAACCATGGGATTGCCAACTTGGTTCTTCAACTAGTTTCATCCTAACTCCCACAAGTTCAAGATAACAACAACAACAACATCTTTTGGTTAACTTACAGGTGACAACAACAACAGGAAAATTGTGTGTGGACATCCAAAAATGGCAACAGTTCACTCAGACACAACACGATTTAGGTAAAAATGGTTTCAAGATGCGTGACACGAAATACATGCAGAGGTGAAACACAGACTCAATAGTTTAGACAGAGGGTCTATTGGATAAAATAAATTTTTTTCACACATCTTTAGAATAATAACAAAATATTATTCTCAAGGACTTAATCCCCCTAATCTTATCCCCTCTTTCCAACCTTTATGTTAAGGTCCTAACCTGCACATAGGTAGATCAATGTATTCGGATGTAATAAAGGTCAATATTAATAAGGCATTTCAATAAAATAGACTAAGGCATATGTAAGAATACCTAATAGAAGCTTTCGTTTCTAGAAGGATCTTCCTCTAGATGCTTCTCTTAATAGACATATTTAGTATAAATAAGGGGCGAGGGTATGAGAACCCTAGCTTGGAGATTATTGTAACAGAGCACTACTCGACTGGAGGTTTACCCCTCGAAGAGGCCCGTGAACATTTCTTTCTGAATCGAAGTGTTTTTTCTATTGCTATTTCGTATATCATTTCTATGTATTGTGAAGATGATGCTGGATATTTTATTGTTATTCTGCCATTTCTAGCATTTTATTTCTGTTCTGCATATTTTGTATATCTGGTATCTTGCAAGTGGTATCAGAGCACTTTCCTTGGTAGAAATTGTGGGTATTTTGTTTTCAGGGTAGAGACGTATTCCGACGTCTTTAAGCCATAGAGATCTATCGTTACGCGCATAAACCCGTGGTTGAGGGATTCATACACGCAGGAAATACAAGTGGTTCTTAAGCGCACATCTATTGGCCAACCTTGTAACCCCTATTGGCACCCCTTCGAGTGGTAGCACATTAGACAGCACCTGTGTATGGATCAACCTAGATTTCCTGAATCCCTCTTTAGATAAACCTATCGACCGCCGGACTGCTATAGTGTCACTGAGAACAACACTCGGGAAGATACTCTCTAGTACCTGGGTAGTCGGGTAGTACTGCTAAGGGTACGGTCTATCCTCCTTAGTTAGTGCCCTGAGATATTAGGCTGAGTACTACTGTTGGACCCTGCAGGTATATTAGAGAGCTATAGCACAGGGCAAACCCTTGTCTGTAGAACCCTTGAATACCTAACCCTTGGGGAACATAAACAACAACATAAACAAATTAAACAAGCGAGATCTATTGACGAGCATCTGTGTTCGGGTTGCTAAGTAAATACTCTCTGGTTAAGAATTTGGGGATTTCAGCACTGCAGCATTCTTCAGACCAAAGTATAACCCTGCAGCTATTAAAAAAAAAAAATATTCTGGAAATTTTTTCACCATTATTTGAGACCTATTCCATTAGATTCATCTCTTCTCCCTTATCACATTCATCCATATCGTTTTTATGCAAAAATTTCTGACCCCGCCCGCTCCCTTTTCAGTTCACCCATCCTCATGGCCCATACCCAAAGCCAAGAACTAGAGTCTCACTTCAACACCTTGCAATCTGGTTTCCTCGAGACCCAACAAGAAGTGCAACAACTCAATGTTACTATTGCCTCCCGTGATGCCTCCATAAATGCATCTGTAAATGTAGTCGTGCAGTCTGAAATCACGGAAGTCAAACACGAACTGACCACCCAGCTTGAATCTGTCTTTGCATCACTCTGCACCAAACTCAAGATCCCTACCGATGACTCTTTTCCTAATGCACATAAAAAGACTGAAGGTGAAACTTCTTCCCATTCCTTTCAACCCCATCACTTTCAAAGGGACATACGCCTTCAGTGGGTGGATGTAACCAAATTTGATGGCTTGGACCCCACTAGTTGAGTCACCCAAATGGAACATTATTTCTCTCTCTACAACATTACAAATGACTTGGCCAAACTCCGGTATGGTGTTCTCCATCTAGATCAAGAACGTTGGAAATGGTGGCATTGGAGAAAAACTTCTCGTCAAGGGTATATTGCTTGGACCCAATTTGTTGCTGAGCTTTACGAATGCTTTGACACTGACATCAACCATTTGGGTCGTTTGACAAAATTGAAGCAAGTAGGCATAGTAGAAGACTTCATAGCTGCATTTGAGCATCTGGATTTTCGAACAGAAGGCATGACTGATGCTTTCTTTCGAGAGTGTTTTATTAGTGGCCTCAAGGAGGAGATTCAGGGCCATGTCCTCATGGCTAGACCTACGACTTGGGTGGAGGATACCAAAAAAGATAAAGAAGAACAACAAATTGTTTCCTCTCAAAACCATAAGCCTTCATTTATCCCTCGCCCTAAACCAGTAAACCCCACTACTCCCTCTTCCCCATTAAAAATACAAAAATTGACCAGGGCTGAAATGGCTGAACACCAACTCAAAGGCCTCTATTATAATTGTGATGACAAATATTTCCTAGGCCACAAATGTAAGGAACAAAATCTCTTTATGGACATATCTGAGGATATTCAGGAAGAAGATGTTGACACTCCCCCTGTGCCCGAGTTATCAGAAATCTCTGACATAAACCCACCCTCTGACCCTCCCGAAGTGGAACTGATCATTTCCCTTAATGCTCTCACTGGCTTCTCTGCCCCCCAAACCCTCAATTTAATCGGATACATCAAGCACTGAAAGTTCATTATTCTGGTTGATAGTGGCAACACCCACAATTTTATTCATCATTGCATTGCCCAAGAAACCCATTGCTACATCCATGATGTCAACAATTTCCAAATCATGATTGCCAATGGTTGATCCAGGTGGATATTAGTGGCCACCCACTTATTCCACTTGGACCCCCACCATTGCTTCTTTCAGTTTTTCAGTTTTCACATAGTATTGATCCAGGTGGATATCGGTGGCCACCCACCTTTTCCAAATGGCTCAAAACGGCTTTCTGGCAATTTTGGCAATTTACTTATTTTAGCAGGTTTTAACTTCCGGGGCCATTTTGAGGGTCCAAATGAAGGTTTTTTGAGATCGAGGCTCTCAATGATAGTCGAAGGAATTATGGAGCCCCCAAAATGAATCTCATCAATGATACCTTTCCAACGAGATATCACACGCCTAAAATGGAGATTGTATGCAAAAGTTACGACCTCGGGAAGTTGATGTACTCACTTACCCAAACGGGGCCCACATGACTTTTGGCGCTTCATCTCCTAGGGTTAGGTTTTTGGATGTATAGAAATTTTGGCATTCCCGTTTATTGTAAAAAGGCCTTCAGAGCCTCATTGTAATCATCTTCTCATGGATGCGAGTAGTGGCCACATCTCTTCTCAGAGATAAGCTACCAGCACCTAGCTAGTTTATTTCCATTCCGTCTGTAAGCATATTTCAGTCATTTGTTATTAATGAAATGAAGTCTTATTTACACTGCATCTCTGTGTTTATGTGTATTTCTGTATTTCATTGTGTTCCTACATAAATCCGGATCAGTGGTATCAGAGCAGTCTTCTCATTCTCGATCCTTCTTTGCATGTCCCCAACGAGATCGGGGTATAAGGAGTTGGGGCTTGATCTGGTTGAACCCTTGCAAGATCAACCTCGCAAACCCCGATGACCGCCCATGGGGGAAGAAAAGAAAGATGAGGGAGCAGGAGATCCTATCAAAAAATTTCTCGAGGAGACCCTCGAGAAACAAAGGAACGCGATGATGGACAACTTTTCCCAGATTCTTCAACGGATTCCGACTGGCGGTGCATCGACATCCAGAAGCCACTCTGGAGGTGCCACTCCTTTTAAGGTACAAGTAAACTTTGACATTCCCATTTTTGATGGCCAAATAGATGCAGATGTCATAGATAGATGGTTGAATCTGTTAGAAGGATATTTCTCGGTTCATGACTTTTCCGACCGAGAAAAGATTATTTCTGCACTCCTCAAAGCCGCCCCCCATTTCAAGGACTGGTGGGAAACCTACTCGAAGCAAGAGGGCGAGGGAGAACCCTCTTTGTTCTCGGCCACACCCACTTGGAATTCTTTTCGAGACGCCATTAAGGAACAATATTATATCATGGGGAGCTATGAGGACAAATACATACAATGGACTATGTTGTGGCAGCAAAGGGACCAAGATGTGCATGAGATGAAGAATATGTTTCATACCCTACGCACAAAGTTGGGTATCAAAGATTCAGAGAAACATTTGGTGTTAAAGTACCACAGTTGTCTGCACAGATACATTCAGGAGGAAATGGAGTTCCTCGACATCTCCTCACTTGGTGTGGCATACTGATATGCTGCCAAGATTGAGGAGAAGTTCAAACAGAAGAAGCGAGACTTTGGGTCTGCAAATCAGAAGCACGGGAAAGGTACTCCCAAACTGCAAAACAAACGACCAAGCCAATGTAGCGAAGCCCAAGACAATCCGCCAAAGCCACAAGCAAATAACAACACCATGAAGCCAAAAAAGGACATGGGGAAGTGGTGTGAGTTCCATAAGATCTCCACTCACAACACAAGTGAATGTCGGGCCAAGTAGTCATTAGTAGCCGAGTTGAAGGCTTCTGAATCGGATGCATGCTCCGAATCTGAATCAGAACCTGACAAGGGGAATGACAGGGGGAAGCAGATTATCGATGCGGAGCCCAACACCACCATTGCCACCACGAAGATCCAAAAGGAGGAACCAAAAGATCTAGAGGAGGCAGAGTGTCTCTTCCATTCCAAGATGTGGGTAAAGGGTTCCCCGTTGCAGTTCATTGTCGATAGCGGGAGCCATAAGAACCTCATCTCGGTAGAGGTCGTGAAGCGGTTGGGCTTGCCAACCACAACACACCCACAACCATACACCATCGGGTGGTTGCACCAAGGACGGGACCTCCATGTCAGTCGATAATGTTGCCTTCCCTACAACATCAAGCCCTTCATGGATGAGGTATTATGTGACATTGCTCCTCTTGATGTTTCTGATGTATTATTAGACCAACCATACTTGTGGAAGCGACATGCTGTGTATGAGTCCAGGCCTCATGCTGTTATTATCACTTTGGGCAATAAGCGGTATAGGATACCGGAGATAGCACCGCCTACCACCATCTCTTTGGTTACTGCAAAACAATGCAGTAAGCTCATTTCCAAAACTAGAAAAAAAAATTCCTGATGATCTGCCCTCAGGGAAAGAGAAAGACTGTGGCCATGACCTCCAGACAAGGCCCCACTACACGAAAACAACAAATGGATAAGGTCGTGGAGGAGTACGAGGACATCTTCAACTCCCTCGCAGGGGTGCCTCTAAACTGCCAGGTCAAGCACCCCATCGATCTGACCCCAGGTGCACCATTGCCCAATGGACCCATCTATTGGTGCTCTGTCCTGGAGAATGACGGAATCAAGAGGCAGATTCAGGAGCTGTTGCAGAAAGGTCACATCCGGCCGAGTTCATCGCCCTGTGGGAGCCCGATCGTATTGGTGCAGAAGAAGGATGGGACATGGAGACTCTGCATTGACTATCGGGCACTGAACAAGATCACTGTTCAGAATAGGTACCCGATCCCATGGATTGATGACCTTCTGGACCAACTCAAGGGGGAAAAATATTTCAGCAAGATCGACCTGAAGTCTGGGTATCACCAGGTACCAATCGAACCCTTTGATGTGTGGAAGATCGCATTCAAATCCAAGGAGGGCCTTTTCGAATGGTTGGTCATGCCTTTCGGGTTGACGAATGCCCCTACAACCTTCATGAGGCTAATGGATGACATCCTGTGGCCATTCACCAACTCATTTGTAGTGGTGTACTTGGATGACATTCTGATCTTCAGCCAGACTTGGGAAGAGCACCTCCACCATATCCGATAGGTCCTCCAAACACTGCGGCAACACAAGTTGTGTGCCAATTTGGAGAAATGCACTTTTGGCATAACCCAAGTTCAATATCTAGGATACATTATTGATGAGCGAGGGGTGCATGTGGATCTAGTAAAGATCTAAGTCATTCGGGATTGGCCATCCCCAGCCACCCTAACAGAGCTCCGCAGCTTTTTAGGTCTTGCCAATTTCTACCAGAGGTTTGTGTTGGGATTCTCTCATATCACTTGGCCCTTGAGTCAAGTCACCAAGGGAGGAGCTAAAGAAAAATTATTTTGGTCTGAATCTCAACAGAAGGCGTTCGGGGAGTTGAAACATCGCCTCTGCTCTGCACCAGTGCT
>ML794750.1:124789-139831 GCA_009831015.1 Picea engelmannii | reverse complement strand
TTTTCCTCACCAAGAGAGTGTTTCCAATTATTATTTTATCCTTTTTTAGGATTGGGGGTCTAAATGCATGAAAAAGAGCACTCTGAAGCCTTCTTTTAGTGTTTTTCAGACTCTCTAAATGTGAAAAACTATCAATCTTACCTTCTCTCGACTCATAAAAACCTTACATTGAAGGAGTCTCATTGTTCTATTTTTTAATTTCATTGCATGTCTCACTGTTGCATCTTTGGCCTAAAGTCGGCTCCATTTTGTTGTAACTAAACCTTTATATCATTCCTTAGGTGCAAGCCTTGTAGCATGTTTTTCTTTGCAATCTGATACCTTGACCCATAGAGGAATTTTCTTGAGTTTCCTTATCCTCCACATTTCTCCTTGCACTGAGCATCAGTATGTTCCATGCGCTTGGAAATAGTTTTCTTTCCCACAACACTCATTCATCCACTGTATCGTAGCATTCTTTTACTCTTTTTCAATCTCGTTAAATATGTGAAAAAAAAAAAAATCCAAAAAGATGGGATGGGGAAACATTTTCTTTTTTTGGCAACAATCCAGTCACCCTTGGAAAAAGGACATCCTTCGGTTTATTCTGCAAGCATTAGGATTTAGTATGACCATAGTAAAATTTTCTTATTACATAGAGCTATGTCCTCCTCCATTTGGTTACTCTTCCAAACATATGGAGATTTTTTGGTGCCTCCTATGCCACATACTTATGTCAATAACATGATGCATGAGTCTTTTCATATGTTTTATATTGTCCAAGGGAAGGTAATACAACCCAATTCGTCCATTCTATGATAAGTCTCTTGACCTTCATGAGTCGGCCATCCCGATAGTCCTCTCAAGTTCACATTCAAAATCAATGAAGTTTAGGGCCTTGATGATAAATATCATTTAGTATTTCCACGATGGTTTGTTGAAGACCTCAAGGTAGTGAGTCTTACACTCCTATTATACTCCCTGAATTTTTAAGGTCTTGAAGATATTGCTTGAGTTATGAAGTTATCATCTCTAGCTACAACCATTGATGCCTACTGAAGATTCGTATGAAATTTTATTTATATATCTTCTGATGATTTTTATATGTAGATCAGTTGTGTATTATTCATGGCTACAATTTATATTGGCATACACATTAGTCATGTAGACATGATTCGTATATAAGAAATTGATTTGCAGTGTACTTGATTGACATCCATGCTTAGTTTTTCTTAAGCATGGGTATGCTTGCCTAGGTGATTATTGTTATTATATTCCAAATGACACTCTCAAAGATACTCATGTGGGCTCACTCAAATCCAGTTCCTTCTCACTTTATTAAATATTTTGTAATGTATTTTGGCCATCAGTTACTCTTATGACCTCACACATTAGGGGGCATTCGTTATAGCTCAAAATGCCACTACTATGCATTTATGGTATTTTTGTACTCATTCATGCATATTCTAACCATTTTTGTTGAGTTTACTCTTCAAATATACCTTTTTGTATGGTGTATGTACCCTCATACATAAGCAGAGCATGTACATACGCTATATGTATACCTGAAATCACACGTATACTCTAAAAATTTGAAAAATTAATAAATGTTGTGCTCTCTAGCATAGTTTACATGATAGTTTGGTTTGCACAACCATTTTACCTCATGTATCCCTTATGAAAACCAAATAACCATCATTTCTCCATATCAAAATGGCCTTGGGGGGGTCATTTGGACATATGAAAGAAGAGGAAAGTGAACTCTTCCAAAATGATGAACATTTGATTAAGGTTATGGACGAATAAATAAATCAAATAAAGAATAATCAGACATGGGAACCAGTTCAAAGACCAAAGGAAAAAAATGTGATCGGGACTGTTATCATTCAGTTTGTAGTCAAGGTCAAGTAGCTGGAAGGTAGGGACCAAACTGGCGTAACATGAGCTTCCCCACCCACTGTCACCTCGATGGGGGGCTCTTTGTATTCATGGTGGCTAATCCCAAGGGAGACGTCCCTAGTAATCTGGGGTATTGAAGTAAAAGGATCAAGGGATTAAGGCTCAAGGGTCAAAGTGGGCTTTCCCTTCACATATTACTGCCAAGAAAGATGGTCAAAATGAAGGTATTCCACTGAAAAGGGCACTTGTTTGCGAGACAAGGCAAATGAAACTAAAATTTGCAATAGTGGTTAGTACTTCATAAACAAATGATTATCTTGATTATATATGAGATACACATGAGCATAAATAAATGTAATTATTGACGAAGTCAATGATTGCAATAAAGGCTATGGCTTATAATATAACTTCTTCAATAAATACAAAATGATAGAGCATTCAATGTATAATATCAATCCTTGAATTATTACAATGCATTAAATACCATAAATATGCTCACATATAATGTTGTTGCGTCAATACTTCTAAGGGTGACATCAACCCTATTCTAGGTTAGTTTTGGTAGGCAAAGAGGTGGAGGTTTTGCAAAATAAGCTGATGAAACTACTCAACACTTCAATGTCTATCAATGGATGACATAGCCGCAACTTTAATACCAAGAAAAAGTTCAAAAGAGGCAAGACGACATCATAGAACTAGGGTTAGTAAGTCACTAGGGTTAGTTAGGGTTTCAATTTTTTGGAAGCTAGAAAGATTGTTTTAACACAAAAGACTCAACGTTGCATTATTAGACTAGTGACTTAGGGTAAATGGAGTCAAGGAGTAAGGCTAAAGGCTTGGAAGGATCTAAATTTAAGGACGAGAGAGTTAGGCTTTCTAGTGCTGCAATGGCAGGGCCACATAGTCAAAACCCTAAGGGGAGGAGGCTCATTCCGGTGTTGCTTAAGAAAGGCCTCATGCTCCTCCCTCTTTCCTTAAAACTCTTTGGCAAAAATTGCTAGCTTCAAAACATAAATCTAGGGATGAAAAGTGTTGTAGGGCCAAGGATTTCAAACCCTAAGAGTCAAACCCTAGGTCTAAAATGAATTAGGCCTAGGACGTCTTCTTTCTTCAATCTATGTTTCAAAACTAACTTAGAAAAAGAAAAACTAGTGTAGCAATGGCTAGGCTATATTCTTCTTAATCAAATGGATAAACAAATTTTCTATCATGGGGACATGAATCAAGGACCTACTTGTGTGCTTGCTCCCTAGGGTTTCAATGATTAAGCAAAATAGCAACAATGTAACCATAAAAGTAAGATATTCAACCTACAACCATTCAATCAAGAAGTTTTGCATGAAAAATATACTTACAAATCAAAGAAGAGCTAATCAAACCCTAGTTGTAAACCTTCCAATGATAAAAAACACCATGAACATGCCAAAGATGATACTCCTCAATTGTAGCGCCTCAACTACAAGAGCCAAATACAAAGACAAAAGACTAAAAGTAATCCTCTCACAAGAGAGTTAGTTGTGTTGTTATCAAAATGAGGCTCAACGTCCTCTATTTATATCATCCAAATGACATTTAATTACAAAAATAGGTCATTAAAACAACCGACAAGGCTGACTTAACAATATTACATTATTTGTCACTTTAAATGCTAAAATGTCAAAGTTATGAGATAAAAGGGAGATGTCAGGCCCCTCTGAGGGAGACGTTGGCCCTTTTTGGGCAAGATCAACATCCAAGGAGTAAAACGTTGGCCCCCCTGGGGCTCCTGGGACCTGCCACACATGCCAAATAATCCCAGCACACTGCCACATGCTTCAGAAAATGTCCAGCCTGCACTGGGTGGCGTCCTGTCCAACAAAAGCCATCATCTCAATCTGCAGTGGGTGAGGACGTCCTTCTTCTTCTTCATGCAAGGGCTCCTCACAATGTTGTCCTGCTTCTGCCATCAAAGAAACCATATGATGGGCTCTTCAGCCCCATGGAGGTCCGAACTAATCATATCCCCATGTGTACCGGTCCACTGGTACCTGTCCGTCGGGCATGGTCCTGCACATCAAAGACTACGCCCTCCATGGGCTCATTAGTCCTAGGGATCATAGCAATGTCAATCATATTTCATCATTAAATTTATCAAATACATGCATGAAGTTCCGATCATATCATCTAAGAGCTCAAAGACATTACACATATCTACTATACAAAGCTGAAGAAAACCGATAGAACAACCTATTGGGCTAATACCCACAAGATAAGGAAAGTTTCCTCAGAAGATCATTCAAGCCATGTTTTATGAGGTGATATGCTTTAGGGATGTCCAGTCACAGTAAGACCAAGGGAAGGTGTCGTATGTGGGTGCCTTTGTAGGAGGTGAGTTGTACCCGTCATGGATGCATTTTTTCCAAGCCCTTTATTGCCTTTATCTTTTTATTTATTGCTTTTCTTTCTTTTTTATTTCAAGGTCTGACCAGAGGACACTGCCTTGGCTTGGTGACCAGAGCTTACAGTGTTAGCCACTTGTATCTTCGCAGAGATGATAAGGCTAGCTCGTGATGAGACTCTGTTTCCCTTGGCCATGTAACCAAAGGTCACTGCCCTGGCGTGGTGACTAGATGATGGAAATGCCATACTACTAGATACCTATGAACATAATGGGTCGACTCGTGATGAGACCTCCCATCCTCTTGGTTAGGTATTTTTTTTTATTATTTTTCTTAGGGTCCCTTTAGTTTCTTATCGAGAGGCCTTTTATTTCTTTCTCGGGGATCCCCTGGGTGAAGCATATCTAGGTTTTATTTCCTATGGCTTTTATCTTTTACCAGCTCCTTTTACCCCCTGGGCCTTTAGCCCCTTCTTCCCAAAATACAAAGTGTAACCCTCAAAGGTCATCCTAATGGCTGGACTAGGGGAGTGGGATAGATGTGCGGGGTATAAGATGTAAAATGATAAAAATGGTGGGAGCAGACGATGGCTCTGCAAATCCCCCTTGGTGGCTAACCAAAACCCATGAATATCAACTTGCTAAGTCACCCCATCAATTACCCCGACAATGGTCAAGTGGATTAGTGTAAGATCCAAGCAGTCATCAAAAATGAAAGGAACTTAATGCATATATAAGAGGGTTATAATGATCAAATATGACACATACCATGATACCTTGGATCAATTACCTCATGGAGCAAGAGTGCTCTCCGATGCAAGTCCTAGCCGGTGGTGATGGAAATTGCTACTGCTGACAGGACAAATCTGGTAGAGAAGAAGAAAGATGGGCCCTACAGGGCCATGCTCAGGTCAATCCTGCTCTCGGTACTCCATGTCTAGGACCTGTTGGCCTCGAGACATGATCTCCTAGTTATCCCTAGATATCAGGGATAACATCTGGCTCCCACTCAGGAATATGTGCTAACTGTAGAGCGCATGAGAACCTCAATAATCTCTAGCATAAACCTGTAGACTTGCTCAAACTTGACAAGAAAGAATCAGTGACAAAAGGTGGGGTGGTATTGCCACCCCACAAAATAATATAAACATATATGAAACAATCAAGATGCATATATAAGGGAAACAAACAATAAATGCATATGGTATAATACACGAAAGTGCCTACCTACTCATACTTACCTGTATAATCATGTCCCACCACCCTGGTGGGGTTTGAGGAGGCGTCCGCTTATGGGTAATGGGCGCCTTCTTCCTTCTAAGGTGGACAAATAATAAGAGTTATCTACTGATTGCATTCTGACCTTGAAGGTTTCGAGCCATGATTGTATACTTCCCTTAACATTAGTAGGCTCTCCTTTCCCTATATCCCACATCCATACTAACTCTCCCTCCTTGTATTTTCGGATCTTACATTTTTCATTTCCTTGAAGAACCCTGGTGTATTGTACTGAGGGAGGTGGGTGGGCTTCTGGAGTAAAGGTTTCTTGTTGGGATGGATGTATCTTCACATCGTCTTCATTCTTTGGCCTATTTAGTATTTTGACCCTCCCTACTTCTTTACTTTGAAATTGGTCTAGAAGTTGTTGATATTCTTCTTTCTTGGGCCACTCAATCTGGTCAAAGTCTTCTTCCGTAGTAAAGGGCATATCTTCCGGAGAGTATTCTTGAAGAGTTTGTATCACATATTTTTGCGGTTCATTCTCAGCAGGGGCAACATCATGTACATGAGTTCCAGTTAGTGGTACGTTTAGTAATTTCCCAGTTGTCCCATCCTTCAAAGGTAATCGTAAAAAAAAGAGATCCATCTCAAGGGACCCGCCTATCATTGCACCAAACTTTCTAGACAAAAGCATCCCCCACACATTCGGGACATCAACAACTATAATATCTATTCAAACTGTCTTCTCGGGGACCTCCTTTAGTTGTACTTCGATATTTTCAATTACACCATGTGTGGGTATAGCTTTGGATTCAAATCCACACACGTTTCTGTAAGGCCTGGTCACCTTTAGGCCCATCTGCTGCATGACTTTAAGAGACATCATGTTTGCACCAACACCTGTATCCAGCATGCAGTTGTTGAGATATTTTCTTGCAATAGATGCCACTTGGGAACCATCTACCATTATGTAGTAGTTTCCACATCTCAAGCCTTGAGGACAAGGCTATTTTTAAGGAGGAAGACATGTTAAGGTCCTAACCCGCACATAGGTATATCAATGTATTCAGATGTAATAAAGGTCAATATTAATAAGGCATTTCAATAAAATAGAACAAGTCATATGTAAGAAGACGTAATAGAAGCTTCTGCTTCTAGAGGGATCTTCCTTTAGATGCTTCTGTTAATAAGCATATTTAGTATAAAGAAGGGGCGAGGGTATGAGAACCCTATATTGGAGATTATTGTAATAGAGCGCTGCTCGACTGGAGGTTTCCCCCTCGAAGAGGCCTGTGAACATTGCTTTCTGAATCGGTGTGCTTTTTCTATTGCTATTTTGTATATCATTTATGTGTATTGTGAAGATTATGCTGGATATTTTACTGTTATTTTTCCATTTCTAGCATTTTATTTTTGTTCTGCATATTTTATATATCTGGTATATTGCACTTTCAAACCCTTTTCCCTTACCCACACCGTGGAAGCTTATTACCCCATCAGTATTTCTTCATGATTGGTCTGCACACAATGATTTTTAATCTTTATTAATTTTCTTCATATTACATATACAAAAATAGGCTCCTCGCCTTTAACACTTAGGCTCTCCAGCCTAATAAACACATAATCCCACCATCTTATCAATACTTGGCTCACCAACCTATAAAACATTATTTACAATTCATAAACATGATTAGAACAGGGATCATCCTTGGGGCTATTACAATCCCCTCTCCTTATTTTTTCTTTTTCTACAGTGCAACTTTAACACAACATCAGCAAGATTTTCAAAATATTCAAGAAGATGTGGGTATTCTGCCTTCATAGCATCCTCATTCTCCAATGTCGTGTCCTCAGGACCGTACCAGGTCCACTGAACCTTTACAAGCCTTATGGATCGATTCTGGAGTTGTTTTCTTTTTCGGACGAATATGCTCACATGATGCACTTGTAGGACACTATCTTGCTCCACCTGAATCACATTCCAATCATTTACATGATTAGCATAATGTATATATTTCTTAAGCAATGAAACATGAAACAAATTATGTACAGTCATGGATGCAGGTAAGGAAATCATATATGCAATTGGCCCAATCCTTTCTATGATTTCAAATGGCCCACAAAATTGGGCTTCCAACTTGGAGCAGCTTCCCAACTTAAGGGAACTTCTATTGGCTTTCACTTTTAGGAAAACATGATCGCCCACTTTAAACTCTCTGTGGGTTCTTTTTTTATCAACATAATTTTTCTTCCTATCTTGTGAAGCTTTCATAATCTTGTCCACTACTACCATGATTGAATCATGATGAAATCCATTGTCACCACTTCCCACTTCCACTCAGGAATGGGTAAAGGTTGCAGCAACCTTGTCGGGTGTCTATTCCTAGATTTAATGTTCTGTCACTCCATACATCTAGTGATGTATTCTACAAACTCTTTCTTCATACCTGGCCAAAAATAATGGCTCTTGATTGCTTCCATGGTTTTCTAATATCCAGGGTGCCCTACAAAAGGCACATTATGTATTTCATGCAAAATTGCAAGTTTCAAATATTGGACATTAGGTACATAAATTTTGTTCTTGTACATAAGTATTCCATCAGTTTCCAATTTATAAATCTCCACTTTCCGTGGCATCTTACCTTGTTGTAGCTTCGCTACCAAATCCCTGTACTGCAAATCTATATTTGGAGCATCCAAAATAATACTTTTAATATTAGTTCAATACATGCTAATGGATGTAGCATGTAATTCGTGTACTCTCCTATTGAGTGCATCAACCACTTTATTCTCCTTCCCTTTGATATGTTTGATATCAAAATCATACTCACATCGAAACTCCAACCACCTACTATGTCTAGCATTCAAGGTTGGTTGATCAAATAAATATTTCAGACCGTTGTGGTCTGTTCTTAGTTCAAATCTCCTTCCCATGAGGTAATGCCTCCATTTCTTTAGAGCGTGTATTATGGCTTCCAACTCCAAATCATGAGTGACATAGTTATTTTTGTTCTCTTTCAACTTTCTAGATTCATAACAGATTACAAATCCATTCTGATCGAGGACTCCTCCTATTCCTTCTTTGCATGCATCTATGCACACCATGAAATCTTCATTTGAATGTGCAATCATTAGGATTGCAGCACTGGTTAACAGTTGCTTCAATTGCTGGAATATTCTCTCACAATATTATATCCACTGAAACTTCTTCTCCTTCCTTTGCAAGGAAGTGATAGGGTGAGCTATCCTCGAGAACCTTGCGATTAACCTTCTGTAATAACTGGCTAGACCCATAAAGGATTTGACTTCTATCACATTCTTTGGCGTTGACCAATCTCTAATGGCCTCAATCTTCTTTGGATATACATCTATCCCATCCTTCTAAATAATATGCCCCAAGTAATGGATCTACTCTTGATAAAACGAGCACTTCCTCAACTAGGCATAAAGTTGGTTCTCTCTTAGCATCTGCAACACCATCCATGGATGTTGTTCATGCTCTTCCTATGACCTGGAATACATCAGGATGTCATCCAAAAATACTATGACAAACTTGTACAGATAGTCCCTAAATACACCATTCATTAAGCACATAAAAACAACGGGTGCATTTGACAACCCAAATGGCACCATTGTGAATTCATAGTCACCATACCTTGTTTTGAAGGTAGTCTTGTTGATGTCTTTATCCTTTATCCTTACTTGGTGATATCCTGATCTGAGGTCTATCTTCGAAAATATCTTTGCATCCTTCAACTGATCAAAGTTGTCATCAATCCTTGGTAGAGGATACTTGTCCTTTACAGTTACTTTGTTCAATTGTCTGAAATCGATGCACAATCTCAGTGTTCCATCATTCTTCTTCACGAACAATACCGAGGAACCCCAAGGTGACACACTTGGGTGTATATACCCCTTCTTCAGGAGCTATTCAAGATGCAATTGTATTTCTTTCATCTCTGATGTACTCATTCTGTAAGAATCTTTTGATACTAGAGCTTCTCCAAGCATCGAGTTTACAGAAAAGTCAATATCTCTCTTCGGGGGTAATCCGTGTACCTCCTGGAATACATATTCAAACTCTTTTAGCACCGCATGATCTTCAATCTATGAGATCTCATCCTTCGATACTTCCTCCACATGGGTTGCATATAATTGACAACCTTTCCTGTAGCACTTCTTCAGCTGCATTGTTGAGATTTCTCTGATAGCAACAACTCTAGGAATTCCTTGGTTTTCTAGTTTCCTTCCTCATCCAGGCAAGTGAATGCCTTGTTACGACAGTACAAGATGGCATGGTGTTGGTCCAACCAGTCCATCCCAATTAGACACTCATAAGAACCTAAAGGCATGATATTCAATTCAGCCTTTGTGCTCAGTACATTCATGTCAACAGGGCAGGACTTAACCAACTCATTGACGTTTCTCTTGGTTCTTGTATCCATCTGCACTAACCAAGACTTTTCATGTTTTTTTTTTCAACAAATGAAAACTTTCCACCACTCTGGGATCTATATAACTATGGCTAGCCCCTGAATCAATTAAAACGATAAATGGTTGGTTGTTAATCATACCATCCACTTCCATCATGTGTGACTGATATTCAACTTGCTTGTTGTCCAGGGCTGCATAGATCCATGGCATTCTACTGCCAAGGATAGGTTTACACCACCTTTAATTTTTCATTTTATTGATGATTTTCACTTTTCTATAGGATCGATCCCACCAAAGTGTGACACAGAATCTCTCATGCTTCTTTAGAAGTGTCATAATTAGGTGTAGATCCTTCCTCTCCCTGGATTCCCTAGGTAGATCCTTTTATTTCATTCTAGTGTCCATTTTATGAGTTTCCTATAGGAACGGGGGTCCTTTTTATCCCCAGCATGACTACGATTTTAGGCCTCATTCTTCATCTCAAATGATTTTTCTGACCTCAATGCATGGGACTCCCCTAGAGCATGGTTTGTTTTCTTTAAATCTAATTTAAAATGTGAAAGTGACATCTATCAAGAAATTATTTATCCTTTACATCCTTGCTTCAATTATATACCAAAAGGATCCCTATGGAGTCCCCTTTAAGCTCTTTCAAACTCCCTAAAATTGAAAATATTACTGATCGATCTTGTTTCCCTTAATGCTCGTCAAACTGAAATTTGAAGGTAGATCTATCCGGTAATAGTTTACCCCTTTTTCGGTCTAGATGGATAATCAATGAAAAATGTATTCCCTAGGAGATACGTTTTTCTAAGAGATTTTTCTCAAGTTTAAGTTCCCCCCTTTTGCAGGATTGAGGGACTAAAACTACGAAAAAGGGACATTCTCCTTGGTTTTGGTTTATCTCTTTTTTGGGCCTTGGAGATTATTTTAAAAAATAAAATATCGTGGAGTCTTCTTTAATCCCTTTTCAAAGTACCTAAACTAGAAAATATCATTGAGTGTCCTTACTTCTTTCACACTCGTTAATAGGTCCAGAAAGAACATCTATTTGGTATAAGTTTAACCCTTTTTCTATCCAATAGATTACTTAGGAAAAAGGATTACCTCGGGGGATACGTCTCGCTGAGGTAGTTTTCTCAGGTATCAGTTTATCCCTTTTTCGGGGATGAGGAACTAAACTTATGAAAAAGTAACTATAGTTGTCCTTGGTATACGTTTAAACCTTTTTCAAACCTCGGAGACTCAACTTATGAAACAGGTGTAGCTTAGAATATTTTCCTCACCAAGAGAGTGTTTCCAATTATTATTTTATCCTTTTTTAGGATTGGGGGTCTAAATGCATGAAAAAGAGAACTCTGAAGCCTTCTTTTAGTGTTTTTCAGACTCTCTAAATGTGAAAAACTATCAATCTTACCTTCTCTCGACTCATAGAAGCCTTACATTGAAGGAGTCTCATTGTTCTATTTTTTATTGCATTGCATGTCTCACTCTTGCATCTTTGGCCTAATGTCGGCTCCATTTTGTTGTAACTAAACCTTTAGATCATTCCTTAGGTGCAAGCCTTGTAGCATGTTTTTCTTTGCAATCTGATACCTTGACCCATGGAGGAATTTTCCTGAGTTTCCTTATCCTCCACATGTCTCCTTGCACTGAGCATCGGTATGTTCCATGCGCTTGGAAATAGTTTTCTTTCCCACAACACTCATTCATCCATTGTAATGTAGCATTCTTTTACTCTTTTTCAATCTCGTTAAATATGTGAAAAAAAAAAATCCAAAAAAGATGGGATGGAGAAACATTTTATTTTTGTGGCAACAATCCAGTCACCCTTGGAAAAAGGACATCCTTCAGTTTATTCTGCAAGCATTAGGATTTAGTATGACCATAGTAAAATTTTCTTATTACATAGAGCTATGTCCTCCTCCATTTGGTTACTCTTCCAAACATATGGAGATTTTTTTGTGCCTCCTATGCCACATACTTATGTCAATAACATGATGCATGAGTCTTTTCATATGTTTTATATTGTCCAAGGGAAAGTATTACAACCCAATTCGTCCATTCTATGATAAGTCTCTTGATCTTCATGAGTCGGCCATCCCGATAGTCCTCTCAAGTTCACATTCAAAGTCAATGAAGTTTAGTGCCTTGATGATAAATATCATTTAGTATTTACACGATGGTTTGTTGAAGACCTCAAGGTAGTGAGTCTTACACTCCTATTATACTCCCTGAATTTTTAAGGTCTTGAAGATATTGCTTGAGTTATGAAGTTATCATCTCCATCTACAACCATTGATGGCTACTGAAGATTCGTATGAAATTTTATTTATATATCTTCTGATGATTTTTATATGTAGATTAGTTGTGTATTATTCATGGCTACAATTTATGTTGGCATACACATTAGTCATGTAGACATGATTCCTATATAAGACATTGATTTGCAGTGTACTTGATTGACATCCATGCTTAGTTTTTCTTAAGCATGGGTATGCTTGCCTAGGTGATTATTATTATTATATTCCTAATGACACTCTCAAAGATACTCGTGTGGGCTCACTCAAATCCAGTTCCTTCCCACTTTATTAAATATTTTGTAATGTATTTTGGCTATCAGTTACTCTTATGACCTCACACATTAGGGGGCATTTGTTATAGCTCAAAATGCCACTACTATGCATTTATGGTATTTTTGTACTCATTCACACATATTCCAACCATTTTTGGTGAGTTTACTCTTCAAATATACCTTTTTGTATGGTGTATGTACCCTCATAAATAAGCAGAGCGAGTACATACGCTATATGTATACCTGAAATCACACGTATACTCTAAACATTTGAAAAATTAATAAATGGTGTGCTCTCTAGCAGAGTTTACATGATATTTTGGTTTGCACAACCATTTTACCTAATGTATCCCTTATGAAAACCAAATAACCATCATTTCTCCATATCAAAATGGCCCTAGGGGGGGTCATTTGGACATATGAAAGAAAAGGAAAGTGAACTCTTCCAAAATGATGAACATTTGATTAAGGTTATGGACGAATAAATAAATCAAATAAAGAATAATGAGACATGGGAACCAGTTCAAAGACCAAAGGAAAAAAATTTGATCGGGACTGTTATCTCTCAGTTTGTAGTCAAGGTCAAGTAGCTGGAAGGTAGGGACCAAACTGGCGTAATAAGAGCTTCCCCACCCACTTTCACCTCGATGGGGGGCTCTTTCTATTCAGGGTGGCTAATCCCAAGGGAGACGTCCCTAGTAATCTGGGGTATTGAAGGAAAAGGATCAAGGGATTAAGGCTCAAGGGTCAAAGTGGGATTTCCCTTCACAGATTACTGCCAAGAAAGATGGTCAAAATGAAGGTATTCCACTGAAAAGGGCACCTGTTTGCGAGACAAGGCAAATGAAACTAAACTGTGCAACAGTGGTTAGTACTTCATAAACAAATGATTATCTTGATTATATATGAGAAACACATGAGCATAAATAAATGTAATTATTGACGAAGTCAATGATTGCAATAAAGGCTATGGCTTATAATATAACTTCTTCAATAAATACAAAATGATAGAGAATTCAATGTATAATATCAATCCTTGAATTATTACAATGCATTAAACACCATAAATATGCTCACATATAATGTTGTTGCGTCAAGCCTTCTAAGGGTGACGTCAGCCCTATTCTAGGTTAGTTTTGGTAGGCAAAGAGGTGGACATTTTACAAAATAGGCTGATGAAACTACTCAACACTTCAATGTCTATCAATGGATGACATAGCCGCCACTTTAATACCAAGAAAAATTTCAAAAGAGGCAAGACGTCATCATAGAACTAGGGTTAGTAAGTCGCTAGAGTTAGTTAGGGTTTCAATTTTTTGGAAGCTAGAAATATTGTTTTAACACAAAAGACTCAACGTTGCATTATTAGACTAGTGCCTTAGGGTAAATGGAGTCAAGGAGTAAGGCTAAAGGCTTGGAAGGATCTAAATTTAAGGACGAGAGAGTTAGTCTTTCTAGTGCTGCAATGGCAGGGCCACAAAGTCAAAACCCTAAGGGGAGGAGGCTCATTCCGGTGTTTCTTAAGCAAGGCTTCATGCTCTTCCCTCTTTCCTTAAAACTCTTTGGAAAAAATGGCTAGCTTCAAAACATAAATCTAGGGATGAAAAGTGTTGTAGGGCCAAGGCTTTTCAAACCCTAAGAGTCAAACCCTAGGTGTAAAATCAATTAAGCCTAGGACGTCTTCTTTCTTCAATCTATGTTTTAAAACTAACTTAGAAAAAGAAAAAATAGTGTAGCAATGGCTAGGCTATATTCTTCTTAATCAAATGGCTAAACAAATTTTCTATCATGGGGACATGAAGCAAGGACCTACTTGTGTGCTTGCTCCCTAGGGTTTCAATGATTAAGAAAAATAGCAACAATGTAACCATAAAAGTAAGATATTCAACCTACAACCATTCAATCAAGAAGTTTTGCATGAAAAATATACTTACAAATCAAAGAAGAGCTAATCAAACCCTAGTTGTAAACCTTCCAATGATAAAAAACACCATGAACATGCCAAAGATGATCCTCCTCAAGTGTAGCGCCAACACGGAGACAACAAACAGCTGGAAAAGTGCCCAGCACAAATTTTGAAAATTTCTTAAAATATTAATGAAGCCATTAAGAAGGAGCGCCCTTGTAAAATGTAATCGGACCTTGAGAGATCCGCTCTCGTCCTTAGTAGGTAGAAGGAATTTATGGTAGCTATTGCAAGTAGATAGAATTCAATTCTAGATTAGACAGTTTATAATGAGAGAGGGAAATGGGATATAGACACCCTCATTGTGTAATTGTAACATAGAGGGAGATTATGCAAAAGAAGAGAGCATAGAGAATAGAAGAGGATAAGCAAAGAGCTGTGTAGCCAAACTGATCCGGATTATTTTCGGCACGAAATGAGAGCGGAGATATAATAAAGAAATGCACAGAGATATTGCAGATATTCAATAATATGATAGAAATGTATCATAGATGCAACCATAAACACATATATACAGTAATACACGATTTCTATTAATCAGAGAAATGTACAAAGACTGTAAAAATACAGAGTGAAAGACTCGCTAGAATG
>ML794750.1:107627-122113 GCA_009831015.1 Picea engelmannii | reverse complement strand
TCTGAGAAGAGATGTGACGGCTACTCGCATTCGCAAGAAGATGATTACAATGAGGCTCGAAAGGCCTTTTTACAATAGACGGGAATGCCAAAAGTCCTAGACATCCAAAAATCTAACCCTAGGAGATGAAGCGCCAAAAGTCACGTGGGCCCCGTTTGGGTAAGTTGGTGCATCAACTTCCCAGGGTCGTAACTTTTGCATACAATCTCCGTTTTAGGCGTATGGTAGCTCGTTGGAAAGATCTATCCGAGGACTACAAAATTTCTGACAAAATTTGTGACAACTTTTGCAACCGCAACATACCCCAAAAAACATCGTTTAGGGCCTCAAAACGGCTCCAGAAGTTCAGGACCCGAAAAACTGCTAAAAATAGTAAATTGCCAAAAATGTCAGAAAACTGTTTTGAGCCAGTTGGAAAAGGTGGGTGGCCACCGATATCCATCTGGATCACAAAATCCATGTACATAAATTTTGCATTAATACAAGAATGCTTTGATTCAGACTCATGGTGTTCAAATATTCTTTGTGTATGCATTTTCGAATGATATGCTCATGAATGTCTTACTCTTTCTGTCATGCAATTTCTTTTATGCTATGTATGAATGATTTCTTGTTGAATGTTTGAAATCAGAGAGAGAGAGAGTAAGAGAAATGAGTTTCAATTGTTTCTCTATCTGACCAAGAGTTCCTGCAAGGAGTGAAGTTGAATTGTCCACAAGGAGTGCGTTGATAAAGTGTTCATTGGTTTGTCTCTGAAAGCTTAGAAGAGATATCTTTTGTTCTCATTTCCTTGGAAGTGCAGTTGGGCATAGGATCCATGCAAGGTGTGCACAGGCTGAGTATAGTTTCAGGTTTGGTGACCTGGATGATTAGTTGAGAGACTACTGCTGTAGGAGTGCACATAATCAAAGGGAGTTCAACACTTGAAGGTGTTTGAAGGTCTGCCACAAGGAGTGCGAGCAGGAGTTTTCTGAAGGACTTGAAGTTGTGGGAAGCTCAGAAGGATTTGAACCTTCGAAGGGGCCGAAGGAAGGCAAGAGGTTGAGTACTTGGAAAATTTGAAGGAAGGAGTAGCGACGTCGACTGTGGGGGACAAGTTCCGAAGAGTGAGAGATAATTTGTTTAGTTCATGTAGAATTCCTCGTGAAAGAAAAGATGGGCTATTAGAATTATCTGAGCAGAATTCACGAAGTCTCGTGAGTCGTTAGATCTCACAGAGGAGATAGGGAGTTACGACAAGTATTCCCAAAGGTTCTAAGATCATGAGGAGTAGAGCCATAGATCCAAGCCACAAGAGTCATTGGATTTACTCGTGAACTTCGGTTTTAGGTTTTCACGAGTGGAATTCCCGTAATCTTGGCAACATGACTCACAAAATCATGAAACGCGAAGTCCTGAAGGCCAAAAGGATTTGGTGGGCCACGAAATCAGTAGGGTGGATAGGTGGTGTATTATCGAGACGGATTCCAACTCTGTTGACCATTTTGGGGTTTTGTGGGGTGAAGTTCCGAATTCTTTGCATTAGGATTCATGATATTGCGAAGTCCGAATTTTCGATGGAGTGAAGGACCGTTGAAAGGTCAAATCTTGTGAGTGCATCAGAGGTTCCGTAAATTGGGTTTCGGGGATCGCGGGAACAAGTTTCCAGACATCACGATCGCCAAAATCGCGATAAGTAGAAACCCGAGAGAGAGAGAGAAAAGGTCAAGCGTTGACTGCTTCGGGTTCTCAGAGATTTGAGAGACAAGGTACTTGACCACCGGATTCGTGAAAGTGCGAAGTCTGATCTCCCAAAGTACAAGGAGGAATCCTCGAAGTTGATTGTGGGTGCAAATTTCCCGAAAGGGTAATAGAAGAGCCATTGCGAAAGCTCTTCGGGCCAGTGTAAGGGGAAAATATCCTGTTGACGCGGACCTTCTGACCTGCGGGTTGAGAGGAGTGCATCATCATCAATTTTGGTATCAGAGCTCAAAAAGGTTCTTTGCTTTCTGTAGCAGAGAAAAAGAGAATTCACCATGCCACCAAGGAGAAGGGACATACAAACACTCGATCCACCAGAGGAGAGGGAAATACCGAGAAGAAGAGGTAGGCAGATGACTAATCCAGCGATGGAAAAAGAAATGCGTTATTTACGCACCAGACTTGAGGACATGGATACAGCATAGAGGCGCATAGTCGGTGTTGGGGATCTTAGTGATTCTGAAAGTGAAATTGAGGCTAAACATGAAGAAGAAGTTGCAGTCGAAGATGCAGAAAACGAACGTTTGGTTAGGGCTATTGCAAGAATGGGTGCAAGAGAGAAAATCGACATTCTAGTTTATGAGGGAAATCTAGATGCAAAGGAGCTTCTAGACTGGATTAGAGCTCTGGACACATACTTTGACTATGAAGATGTCGAAGAGGACAAGAAGGTCAAACATGTTGTCACAAGATTGAAGGGACATGCAACATTGTGGTGGGATGAACTACAAGTTGACAGACGCTGCAAAGGCAAGTAGAAGATTAAGAGCTGGGATAGAATGATCGTGAAGATGAAAGAGAAATTCATCCCCTGAGATTACAAGATTACTCTATTTCGAAGAATGCAGAACTTGAGGCAGAAGCTGATGACAGTGAAAGAATACATTGAAGAATTCTACAAGCTGAACATCAGGGCAGGTCATCGGGAAAGTGATGATGAAAAAGTTGCCAAATAAATGAATGGCCTGAGATATGACATTCAAGATGAGATGAGCATGGTAACCATACGAACGGTGGAAGATTCTTATCAGATGGCTCTAAAAGCTGAAGAGAAGCTGAGACGAAGGCAGGGTCAAAGAGGCCAAGGTAGAAGTCAGCCCAAAGGAAAATCAGTTGCCCAGGATAAATATCAGAAGCCCAAGGAGGACTGGAAGAAACCTCAGACTCGAACTGAGTGAGGTGGAAGCTTACAGCAAGTGAAATATACTGAACAGAGAGGGTAGCATACCGAGCAGAGAGGAGATTATGCTGATAATAATATCTTTCCTTGTACAAGAGTTAGAGGAAGGGGAAGAGGTGGAGTAATAACATGCTTCACATGTGGAAAGAATCGTCACAAGTCTTACAAGTGTCCAGATAAAAAGAAAGAGAGTGGAGAGACTCACATCACCAAATCACAGAGGCAAGATGTTGAGGTGGAAGATGATGAAGGCAAAAGATCGTGGATGATGCAAAAAGCTCTTTTGACACCAGAGAAGGAGGTGGAGAGTTCAGTCCAAAGAAACAGACTTTTCCGGATTTCTTGCAAAACCAAGGATAGGGTATGCAAGGTCATTGTGGATAGTGGTAGCACAGATAATCTTGTTTCTACAGAGATGGTAGAAAATTTGGAGCCGGAGACGATTGATCATCCCAGCCCATACAGAGTCTCGTGGCTACAAAAAGGACATTAGGTAACTATCACTAAACAATGTTTAGTTGAAATTAAGATAGGAGGATATAATGATAGGATACTTTGTGATGTCATTCCCATGGAGGTTTGTCATCTATTACGGGGTAGACTGTGGAAATATGATAGGAATGTGAGTCATGATGGGAGAATGAACACATACACCCTAGAGAAGAGTGGGAGAACTCACATGTTGCTTCCAATCAAGGATAAGGAGGTGAAACTGGAAGTAAGAAACACTATACTTCTCATGAGTAGGAAGGAACTTCTTACAGAGGTTACGAAGAAGGAAGAATCACAATTCATTGTGGCCAGGAAGCCTAGGATTTTTTTGACCAGCACAAGGGTAGATGATTTACCATAAGAGGTTCATGAACTATTGGAAGAGTTCGCTGACATAGTAGTTGACGAATTACCTCGTTCGTTGCCACTGATTAGAAGTGTGAGTCATCATATTGATCTCATACCAGGAGCCAGTTTTCCAAACAAAGCCACCTACAGATTTATGCCATAGGAGAATGAAGAGGTCAAAAGACAAGTCCAGGAGTTGTTGGACAAAGGTTTGGTCAGAGAAAGCTTGAGTCCATGTGCTATTTCGACAGTACTCAGTTCGAGGAAAGATGGAGGCTGGAGGATGTGTACTGACTCGAGGGCGATTAACAAGATAACCATCAGGTACAGATTCCCATTTCCAAATATGGATGATCTAATGGATTGCTTGAGTGGAGCAAAATTCTTTTCAAAGATTGATTTGAAAAGTGGTTATCATCAAATCCGTATGAGAGAAGGTGATGAATGGAAGATAACATTCAAAAAAAATGAAGGGTTGTATGAATGGATTGCTATGCCATTTGGATTAACAAATGCGCTGAGTACCTTCATGATATTGATGAATGAAGTCCTGAGGGAGTTCATTGGAAAATTTGTTATCGTATATTTGGATGACATATTAATTTTCAGTAAAACAGTGGCAGAGCATCTGAAACATTTGGCTACAGTGATGCAGAGGTTACAGCAGGAGAAGTTGTTGATAAACATGAATAAATCCTCATTCATGAAGACATAACTCATTTATTTGGGATTTTTTATTTCTGCAGATGAGTTGAGGATGGACCCAGATAAGGTGGAGGTAATCAAGAATTGGCCATCACCGAAAAATACCTTTGAGGTGAGAAGTTTTCATGGATTGGCTAGTTTCTATTGAAAATTCATCAGTAATTTTAGTGGGATTAGTGCACCGATGATGGATACAGTGAAGAAGAGACATCACTGGAAAAAAGAGGCTGAGAAGAGTTTTAATCTGTTGAAGAGGAAGATCACGGAACAACCAATTTTGGTGTTGCCGGATTTCCAAAAGACATTTCAAGTGAAATGCGATGCAAGTGGATTTTCAATAGGGGTAGTCTTGAGTCAAGAGGACAGGCCGATAGCATACTTTAGCGAGAAGCTGAATGAAGCAAAAGTGAAATACTCCACTTATGATAAGGAGTTTTATGCTATTATACAGGCATTGAAGAAATGGAGACATTACTTGATCCCGAAAGAGTTTGTCTTATACAATGACAATCATGCACTGCAGTTTGTGACTCAATAGGAAAATTTGAATCAGAGACATGTCAAATGGGTTGAATATATGAAGAATTTTACTTTTGTGATTAAACATATTTTTGGTACTGCCAACAAAGTTGTTGATGCTTTGAGTAGGAAGTGTTTTCTACTGCAGGAGTTCAGGGTCAAAACGTTGGGTTTTGATAACCTTAGGGACATGTACAAAGGTGATCCGGATTTTAAGGAGGCGTATGAAGCATTTTAGAATCCAATTCTCAGGGATAGAAGCGAATGGATAGAATACATGATCTAGGAAGGATTATTGTTTAAAGGTAATCAACTCTGTATTCTGAAATTCTCCATGAGGGAGAATTTGCTGAAGGAGAAACATGGTGGAGGATTGGCAAGGCACTTTGGTCACGACAAGACATTCACAAAGTTGAATGAGTCATATTTTTGGCTGAGAATGCGAGCAGACGTCAAGATATTCATGAACAGATGCAGAATTTGCCAGCATTCGAAGGGAAGGAGACAGAATGCAGGGTTTTATCAACCATTGCCCATACCTGAGAGGCTGTGGGATGTAGTTAGCATGAATTTCATATTGGGTTTGCCAAGAAAACAAAGAGGTTTTGACTCAATATTTGTAGTGGTGGATATATTTTCCAAAATGGCACACTTCATTCCATGTCAGAAGACCAGTGACACAACTCACATTGCGAATCTGTTTTTCAAAGAAGTCATTCGACTTCACGGATTACCAAGAAGAATAGTTTCGGATTGAGACACCAAGTTCATAGTACACTTCTGGAGGACCTTATGGAAGAAGCTGGGAACTAAATTTTCATTTAGTTCGGCTTATCATCCCAAAATGGATGGACAGATAGAAGTGATGAGCATAAGTCTAGGAGACTTGCTGAGAAGCCTGGTGACAGAACACCACAGCCAGTGGGACAACATATTACCACAGGTAGAATTTGCTTATAATTACTCAGTTAACAGAAGCACAGGGAAGAGTCCATTTCATATTGTCTATGGAATACAACCGAGAGGAATTTTTGAGTTAAGGGATTCAGAACATAATTCGATTAGGAGTGCTAGTGCAGAAGATTTCGCTGAGGCAATGAAGGGACTTCATAGCCAAGTGAAGGAGGGATTGCAAAGTTTGAGACAAGAATATAAGCGTAGAGTAGATCAACACATGAGACAACTTCAATTTGAGGTTGGTGATTTGGTTCTAGCACATTTGAGAAAGGAAAGGTTCCCGAGAGGAACATATAATAAACCGAAGATGAAGAAAATTGGACCATGTAAGGTCTTGAAGAAATTTGGGGTGAATGCTTACGAGATTGAATTACCCGATGGGATCAGAATTTCTCTGATATTCAATATCTCAGATTTGTACCCATATAAAGCTAAGGAAATAGGGATAGGAAATGAACAGCGAGAAGTCCAGTGGACAAAGAAGATGCCAGTTGCAGAAAAGCCGCAGATGGAGTGCATACTAGAAAAAAGAGTGAGCAAGAAGACTAGGCGAAAGAAATACTTTGAATATTTGGTCAAGTGGAAGGGCCATCCAATTGAAGATGCCAGCTGGGAGAACGAAGCAGAGGTCTAGAGGCATGGACAGACCATACGCGAGCTCATGGATAGGATCCCATGAAAATTTTCAAACAAGGGAGTATGATGTAGGAGCATCTCAAGCGAGCTAATGCGGAGACAACAGACAACTAGAAAAGCACCCAGGACAAATTTTGAAAATGTCTTAAAATATTAATGAAGCCATTAAGAAGGAGCACCCTTGTAAAATGTAATCGGACCTTGAGCGATCCACTCTCATCCTTAGTAGGTAGAAGGCATTTATGGTAGTTAATGCAAGTAGATAGAATTCAATTCTAGATTAGACAGTTTAGAATGAGAGAGGGAAACATGATATAGACACCCTCATTGTGTAATTGTAACATAGAGGGAGATTATGAAAAAGAAGAGAGAATAGAGCATAGAAGAGGATAAGCAGAGAGTTGTGTAGCCGAACTCCATGTATATAAGTTTTGCATTAATACAATAATTCTTTGATTCAAACTCATGGTGTTCAAATATTCTCTGTGTATGCATTTTCGAATGATATGCTCATGAATGTTTTAGTCTTTCTGTCATGCAATTGCTTTTATGCTATGTATGAATGATTTCTTGTTGAATGTTTGAAATCTGAGAGAGAGAGAGTAAGATAAATGATTTTCAATTGTTTCTCTATCTGAGCAAGAGTTTCTGCAAGGAGTGCAGTTGAATTGTCTGCAAGGAGTGCGTCGACAAAGTGTTCAGGGGTTTGCCTCTAAAAGCTCAGGAGAGATAGCTTTTATTCTCATTTCCTCGGAAGTGCAGCTGGGCACAGGAGCCATGAAAGGTGTGCGTAGGCTGAGTATAGTTTTAGGTTTGGTTACTTGGATGATTGGTTGAGAGACTGTTGCTGCAGGAGTGCACAGATTCAAATGGAGTTCGACACTTGAAGGTGTTTGAAGGTCTGCGGAAAGGAGTGAGAGCAGGAGTTTTCTGAAGGACTCGAAGTCATGGGAAGCACAAAAGGATTTGAACCTTTGAAGGGGTCGAAGGAAGGAAAGAGGCCGAGTACCTGTAAAATTTGAAGGAAGGTGTAGCGATGTCGACTGAAGGGGGACAACTTCTCAAGAGTGACAGATACTTTGTTTAGTTCGTGTAGAAGTCCTCGTGAAAGAAAATACGGACGGTCGGAATTCTCTGCGGAGAATTCGCGAAGTCATGTGAGTCGTTAGATCTCACGGAGGAGCTGGAGAGTTATGGTGAGTATTCCCAAAGGTTCTAATCTCAGAAGGAGTAGAGCCATAGATCCAAGCCACAGGAGCCATTAGATTTACCCGTGAACTTCTGTTTCAGGTTTTCGCGAATGGAAGTCCCATAATCTTGGCAACATGACTCGCAAAATCATGAAACACGAAGTCCTGAAGACTAAAAGGATTTGCTGGGCCACGGAATCAGCAGGGTGGAGAGGTAGCATACTGTCGACACAGAGTCAGAATTTTTTGACCATTTCGGGGTTTCATGGGGTGAAGTTCTGAATTCTTTGCATTAGGATTCACGATATCGCAAAGTCCGAAGATCAGATGGAGTGAAGGATCGTTGAAAGTTCAAATCTTGCGAGCACATCGGAGGTTTAGTAAATTGGGTTTTGGGGATTGTAGGAACAAGTTGCCTGACATCACGATCGCCGAAATCATGATAAGGAGAAACCCGAGAGAGAGAGAGAAAAGTTCAAACGTTGGCTGCTTCGAGTTCTTAGAGATTTGAGAGACAAGGCGCTTGACCACCAGATTCATGAAAGTGAGAAGTCCAATCTCCCAAAGTACAAGGAGGAATACTCGAAGTTGATTGTGGGTGCAGATTTCCCGAAAGGGAAATAGAAGAGCCATTGTGAAAGCTCTTCGGGCCAGTGCAAGGGGAAAATATCCTATTGACGCGGACCTTCCGACCTGCGGGTTGAGAGGAGTGTGTCATCATCAAAAGGGCCATCAGAGCATTATAACGCTCCCTAGTAATGTATAGGGGAATGTTACACATTATTTTCGTCATCCCTATGATTGTTAATGATGTAAACCTATCTGTTGCCTTTAGAGGGGTCAATAGCCTAAGTTCCTAAAGAAAGAAGGGAGAAGAACTTTTCCTAAGAAAAGAAGTTGCATTTTCCTATGTAAAAACCTTATAAAAAAGGAAGTTCGTAGGTTGCTTTATAGGCAGGGTGCGAGAATGACCCATTCTCGCAGGTTTCACTATAGCCAGGGTGCGAGGTGTTCGCAAGTTGCTTTATAGCTAGGGTGCGAGAATTCCAGCACGTGGGAAAAATGAGCGTTTTCTTGAATCTTCTAGAAGGAGAAGCTTCTATGGTGAGGTGGAATCCGAATGGTTTGGATCTTACTCGCTTTCATGATTTAGTGAGATCATTCTAACCTCCTCACCTTATCCTCTTCAACTTATAAAAGGAGAGGAGCTCTCATGGAGAAAGTTAGCTTTGGTTAGCTTGGGTTGGCTTTGTTGGTTCTTGAGCTTGTTAGCTTTGGCTTGGTTAGAGTGACTTTGATATTTTCTTTGTCAAGATAGATTGTGAGTAGCTATCAGATCTATGGTTTCAGAATCCTTGGAGCAAGAAGTGTGTGGGGAACGAAGGACAGTTGGAAGGGACCTTACAACATCAAGGCCATGGTTGTAATCTGTCTTTCACATTTAATATGATACAATAATATGATTCTTTCCTATAAATCTTGTTGTGTTTTATTGTATGATTCCTTGATCACATACATAGGTTTATATTGAGTTTATGCTATCGCTATCACTTTGGTTGGTTTATGTTGTTTTGATCTTGACTGCACAAGAGCACTGAAGTGAAGCGAGAGCAACAAAGACTATAGGAAGCGATCATAAGGTATGTCCATGATTCTTGCCTCTTATTAAATTCAATATTTAAAACATAAGGAAAGCGTCCTATTCTGTTTTGCTTTGTTCTAGATCCAGGTGGATCTAGGGAGATCGGTTTGTGTCCGCACTTACGGATTTAACCAATAAAAAAATTGGCGACTCCACTAGGGATTGGATTGTTTCCTAGTTAGTCTAGTTTCCCTTACTTTGATTACTTGTTTTCTGGTCTCCGAGTCTGTGGGAGATCCATCAAGACTCTCTGGATTTGAAAGTTCACTCAAAATTTTTGTCCTTTTTCCAAATTTTGTGTTTACAGACATTCTCGCACTGTACCCTTTAGTGGCCTATGATAATCATCTGAGTTCACACCCTACTATGTAATCCAGTGCGAGATGTTCGTACCCTACCTGTTTCTAGACTACGAACTTCACTAATGTTCATATTGCACCCTATATCTAGGCTACGAACCCATTTGAAATTTGTGTTTGGAATTAGGATGTCCTATTTTTTGATGCCCAGTTTTGCTTTGAAGAGCTGAATTGAACTTTTGGAGCTTATATTGATCTGTTTACAGTTTGCTTGACATTCTTTGAGTTGCTTCTAGCCATCTTTGATTTGTTTGGTTTTGAAGGATTAGTCTCTTGCTTTGAGTGTCTTTCAATTACAAAGCGTGTGTTTTCTTTAGAATTGTTTAGGGAAAGATCAGATTTCTTCTGAATAGTTCGCTTTAAAAGAAAAATTTTAGTTTGGGTTTCATTGTTTTAAGAAAGTTCATTATCGCTTTTAGTGAAATTCTTGAAACAAAAAGATTTAATTTCTTGCTTTATATTAGATTGGGGGAATCTTTACATTTGAAGTAGCGAAATTGAATGATTGATATTGATGAGTTTAATATATTTTGGGACATCATGCATATGGGAATGATAAATGTTTTCTCCTTCTCGTAGCATAGATTTCATCGAAATGAAAAGATTGCATCTTCATATCTTTGCATAATTTTTGAGTCGGTCAAAACACCATATTGTCCACGCCATTTTCCTTTTGAGTATTAACAGCCATAAAATAAAGTGCTCATAAAATTGATTAGACATTTTTATCTTTTTGGTAGCAAACCTACATTAGATTAGTTGTAGGGCTTTGGAATAGGTGTGAAAGATAACTTTCCAAAGCTGCAAACAAACATAGAATATTGAGTTAGGGAGCGGTTAAGTCCACTTATTACATTTTGTCTTGGGAATCCCTTCTAACACAAGGGTCAAGCACTAGGTCGCATTGATGTTGGCAGAGTTACTCACCCTTCTTTGTTGACATCAGTGTAGAGATTGCACGTATTACAGGGATCACTTGAAGGTATACCCACAATGATGAGTGGAAGCCTCTCAAGTTGATTTCGGGCTAGATACCCTACCCTTGCGTGTGGATCAGACTGTCGAATGTTCCCCCAGGCATCACTGTAGTGATTGGTAACCTTAGTGGCCTATCTCTTTAGGTTCTTTACACAAGGTGACTGTGGAGGGGAAAGTCTTCATGGTACCTGGAATCGACGTTGGCCAAACTCACTCGGGCTCCTTAGAGGGTATACCCACGATTATGTGTGGGATCTTGCACCAGGGTGTAAGTCCGTTAAGTAGGTCATCAACGTAACTTTTCCACCCGCTCTATATCATCCCCTTCTTACGTTGTTCCCGCGACGTTGTATTTCATCACCAACTAGTGCGTTCATTGTGAGAAGGTTTTGTTTGTTTGCTTGCTTCCTAGATTTTTAGCATGTGCTATTTGTTTTCCCTAGTGGACTCTAGTTTGGATTTATTTAATGGCATCAGTTCCCAAAATGACCAATGAAGGAACCTCTACTCCAGGGGAACCTTTTGTTTTTCCTTCTTACAGAAACATTGGTCCTCCTCACATCGCTACTTTGAGCCTTCCAGGTCTCACAATTGGATTGCCAGTGTGGTTGTTTTTCACTCACATAATCCCAAATGCAGTAAGTGCTTTGGTCATAAGCACTTCCCCCCAAGAACATCAACCTCATGTTGATCCTTCACTTTCTTTACCAGTAAGATCTTCTTCGCCTTCTTCACTTGCAAGGTCACCTTCCGTTCCATCTTCTTCGTCGAGCAAAAGTTCTGAAGCTAGTACCTCGGTGAATAAGAAGAAGAAGAAAAGGAAGATTAAGAAGAAAAAAAATAAGCAAGGATCCAAACTTCCAACCACTGTCAAACATGTTGGAAAAAAACCAGTTATTGTTAATCATATTGGGAGTGTTGATGATGTCAAGATCACCCAAACAACCCGTAAGCCCAAGTACCCTTGTAGGCTTTGTAAGGGTAGCCATCTTCTTAAGGATTTCCATGGTCTATCCAAGGTTGTAGAAGCATGGTCTACACACCCTCGCCAACCTATGTCGTTAGCCTCTGAACAACAAGCCGACAACCTCCCGTCAACCAGCCATGATACAATTGGGAAGAAGAAAAGTAGAGTCAAGTTCCCGTGTATGTTATGCAAAGGGAGTCATCTCACTCACCTTTGTCCTCATATGGACGAAGCCTTGAAATTATTGGAAGACATGATTGTTTCACAACCTCAACTTCCAACTTCTTATCGCAAGCTTTCTCTCACCCCTCTTGTAGTTGATGGAATGATCAATCCGGTTCCCCTGTCGGTCAGTCCGGTTGATCAAGTGGTCAATCTAGTCACATATTTGGATGAACCATAGACCAAGTGGTTGATCCGATCCCATCCTCGGTCAACCCCACTCTCCCGTTAGAGAGTGAAACCCAAGTGGTTGATTTTTTTCCACCTGTCGACCCCATTCTCCCCTTGGGGAATGAAACCCAAGTGGTCGATATGATCTCTCCATCGGTCGATCCTACTCTCCCGCTAGAGAGTACGCCCGATACTACCCATGTTTTTCTCGTTGATACAGACTCTGTCATTTCAGGGGGTATTCCTACTTCTCCCATGGAACCCCCTCCAAGTAATGAAGCCAACAGTTTTGATTGGGGTGTGCTAATTGGACCTCGTCTTCCCTCTTACATGCCTTTCCAGATTACAGTACAGGTTTGTGGTCGAGACGTTCCTCAAACATTGATAGATGAAGGATCATCTGTTACTATTTTGTCCTCTATTGCTTGGCAAGATTTGGGTTGTCCTCCACTTGCGCCGGTTACGTAGAATCTGTTAGCTTTTAATAGAAGAACTAGTCAACCTTTAGGGATCCTTCATCAGTTTCCTATAACTTTGGGAGGGAAAACTATCTTTATTGATGTCATGGTAGTCCAAGACCCCTTGGATTTCTCTTTACTCCTTGGGCGCGATTATGTCTATATCATGAAAGCTATTTTGTCTACTCTTTTTCGTGTGATATCTTTCCCTCACGATGGACAGGTGGTGACTGTTGATCAACTTTCATTCATTGACCCCACCTGGATTACCTCCCTGAATGGTTCTTGTATGCAGACAGTATCGCCCCTACCACAGGTCAATTATGTGGCATTGTCACCCATGGCTTCAACTTCTGATGACTTAGATCCAACAATTGACATGGTAATCTCTTCGATGGGGTTGTTAGAGATTGATCTCTTTACTCCTATCGACATGGTGTCCTTCCAGAGTGTGTTTCTTCCTTCCAGTGAAGCCCTCTTGGAAGACATGACCAAGTTTTGTCCTTTGACATGGTGTCATTCCAGAGCATTTTCCTCTTGGAATCCAAGATCAAACAGAGGTTTCAAGGATAGTTTTTGCGTCTCTACGGCAACCTCGTTAAAAAATGAAACAGAGGTTTCGAGGATATTTTTTGCGTCTCTGTGGAAACATCATTAAAAAATGAAACAGAGGTCTTTGAGCATGGTTTTTTGATTTCAATCTCATTAAAAAATGAAACCACTTACGAGGATAGTTTTTTCGTCTCTGTGGCAACCTCGTTAAAAAATGAAACATAGGTTACGAGCATAGTTCTTGTTTCTGTGTCAAGCTCGTTAAAAAATGAAATATTTTTCCCCCTCTCTATTTGAGTCAAGTCCTTCGTCTAGTATTTGAAGCTTCATTTCATTCTCCTTTGCATTTGGATGAAATGAAGCTTGGGGGGCATTTGCCTCAGCCTCTGGACTTCATGATGAATTTTGAGCCACTAGTTTCTTAAGCTGGGGGCTAAGTACCAACCATCCTTGTGTTATGCGTTGGGAAGTCACAAGCATAGTTTTCTATGGTTCAAGCTTGTGTAAAAATGAAACCACTTACCTCAAGCATAGTTTTCTCTGGTTCAAGCTTGCGTAAAAATGAAAACTAGGTCCAAGCATAGTTTTGTTTTGTTTTAAATCTTACGTAAAAATGAAAACAATCCCGAGCTTAGTCTTTGTTCTTTCTCATGCTCGTAAATACATGAGAATAAGTTACCGAGCTTAGTCTTTATTCTTTCTCGTGCTCGTAAATCAATGAGAATGTAACCGAGTATAATTTTATCACTTTTTCGGACTCGTAAAGGTTATACGAAAAAGGAACCCCCTTGAGTCCTCTTTAATCTCTTTTCAGACTCTCTAAACATGAACAGATGATCGAGCGACCTTGCTATTTTCATGCTCGCTAAATTATTTGAAGTACGCGTCTGGTGAGTGATAATTTCTCTATTTTTCGATCTCGTTCAGACTCTATTATGAAAAAGGAACTGAGAGAGTTCTCTTTTAAGTGTTTTTCCAAACTCTATAATCTTGAAAAACCTTCGAGTTTACTATCTATGGACTCGTTAAACAAACATTGACAGACCCGTGATGGGACCGAACCACTCCTTCTTAGGGTTCGTTAAACATACTCTGAGGGACTAGTCTGAAGGATGAGCTTACATTACAAGCACATGTTATCCTCCTCAAGCTTGCGTAAAAATAAAAAGGTACTTGCCAGAAATGGTGGGGGAAAAATTGGGAAAGAAATGTATCTAAACCTGTATTCCATGAAAGAGTCACTTTTGAACATGACACCCTTTCACTCGCCTTGTGTCTAGGTTGGAAAATCTACTTGTCTCCTGATCATACTCCTATAAGATTACAAATTGGTCTGTGATCCTTGTTGTTTTTTTTTTTTTTTTTTTTTT
>ML794750.1:79975-105738 GCA_009831015.1 Picea engelmannii | reverse complement strand
TGATTCTTTCCTATAAAGCTTGTTGTGTTTTATTGTATGATTCCTTGATCACATACATAGGTTTATATTGAGTTTATGCTATCGCTATCACTTTGGTTGGTTTGTGTTGTTTTGATCTTGACTGCACAAGAGAACTGAAGTGAAGCGAGAGAAACAAAGACTATAGGAAGCGATCATAACATATGTCCATGATTCTTGCCTCTTAGTAAATTCAATATTTAAAACTTAAGGAAAGTGTCCTATTCTGTTTTTCTTTATTCTAGATCCAAGTGGATCTAGGGAGATCTGTTTGTGTCCGCACTTACGGATTTATCCAATAACAGGGAACGCCAACACTCCTGAGGGTAGGAGTGCTCCTGCAAAAGGGAAAATGAGTGTTATAACGCTCCCTGATAGCTTATAGGGGTGCGCCAACATTCCTGAGAGAGGTATAGGGGAGCGCTCCCCTCCAAAAACTCAGTTTTTTGGGTGCTTTCAGATGGCAAGAGGTTCATAAGAGTGTTAACTCATTTCTCTTCTTCCAAATCAAATATTTTAGGTGTTTCAAGTGTCCTTCTCATGTCGTTATAGGCACAAGATAGGCATCATGGCAGTATGATTTATTTGACACTGGCGACACTTGTGAGCAAAATGCGACACTTGTGACCCTTGTAATGACGACACTCGCGACACTATCAAAGTGAGTATTTTTTATTTGTAACAGTTTACATCAATTCCAAAGTGGGATATTGTTGGAAAATTTGTTGTCATTGATTTCAAACTTAGAATAGTCTCTAAAGAAAATCCCAAAATCCCCTAAAATTGATGATGATGTGTCTACTTGAAGAATTTTTGAAGGAGCCTTAACATAAGTTTATATAACTCCAAAGTTGTTAAGCCCTAAATAGTGGCGCATTGCCCCTTAATTGGGGTATATTACATTAGTAATTTTATTTTATTTATTTCGGCTTGGATGAATTAGTTGTAATTGAACCTCCTAGTCTCCTATATTTACCGAGACCTTTTCATTTGGAATCATCTTGTATTTGGAAACTTATGTGGTGTATAAGAAGGTTTCCCCCTAGAAAAGGCTTACTATCTGAAATTATCCATTTTTCAATGAGTTTAGTACTTATTCTGAGGTTTTTCTATGCTACCTTGATATTTGTTTCTTAACATTTGGTATCAGAGCTCAAGGTCTTGGGGTTTCACTGCTACATCTGAGACACCTTGGTATTTTTTCTATACCATTTTTTATGCGATGGTTCAAAAGTAATCCCTTGGAGGATATTTAGTATATATATCAAGGTAATTTTTCTTAAAATTTCAGCTCTTGAGGCCTTATACTTTCAAAGATAAAGCCTGTGTAAGATAGGGTTCTCGAATCATCCTAAATTTAGCCATCGCAGAATTTTCCCTATGAAATTTTTTACGTGACTTTTCAGAACCTGATATCCAGAGAATATTCAGTGAAGTTATCAAGGTATCTATGATAACACTTTCATCTTTTAGGTCATCCTAATTTTGTAGATACAACCTATACAAGATAGGGTATCTAACTAGTCATATTAACTAATCTCAAACATGTCTTCCAGGTAAAACAATGATATATTGTTTAGTGATTATCGAAATTAATTAAGACCGGTTGCATTGGATTATGGAAATTCTGTGGTATTTCTGGTACATGTTTCAGAATTAAATACCATATATTGTGATCTTGGCACACTTTACAAGTACACTCTCCTAGATGGGAAACAAATCAACAAGTTGTGAGGAAGTTACCATAACTTCTAGTTGGCACAACCAATTTTGATCAGACCTATGGAATTGCAGAGAATAAATATCATAGAAATATAAAAAATAAATATTCGTACCCCGAAGGGCCGAAATTTTGGAGATACAATAGAAGAAAGATGGTCTGGTAGAACCACCTTGAAATCAAGGTTTAAAAGTGATCCTTGGGCAACATGCCACCAAAAAAGGGAACTTCTACACCAAATAAGCCTCTAGGAAATCCTACTTGGTCTCTTGAGGAAGGTGAATAAATTCATAGGGAAATAAATGATTTACAAAATAAAACAGTAACAAAAGATGAACTACAAGGGATGATGGATGATTTAAAAAAGGAGATCATGGAAGGATTGCAAAATTTCCTAATAGAGAGGAGACCGGAAAGTGAAAATGTATTGCATGAAATTCATGATGAGGACACAAGGAAAATGAATCAATAATGGAGAAAATCCAACTTTGGGTTGAAGACCAACCACTTTCCTAGAATCGATATGAGGAAGTTTCATGGCAAGGACCCAATCACATGGATACTTCAGATGGATCAATTATTTGATCTACATGATGTGCCACATACACAAAAGGGACGAATTGCTTCTTTATATTTTGAACCCAATCAATATGTGTCTTATAGATGGATTTTTTATCGCAAATCACTCATCAATTGGACAATTTTCATGGAATAAATGATAGCATACTATGAGGATACAAGGAGAAATACCTTCTTGAGGCAATTCATAAATATTAGGAAAAGGGTTCAGTTGTAGAGCACATTGAGAACTTCCAAAGATTGAATATAAAGGTAAAAACTATTCTATATGATCACATTATTTATGTATTCATAGGATATTTCAAGGATACCATTCAACATGAAGTTCTCCTTTGGGAACCCAAATCATTGGAGAATACATTCAGGGTGGCAAGAAATGTTGGAAGTAAAAATATGAATATGGCTACTAGAACAACCATTCCTGATCCAGATTTTATGAGAATAACAAAATGAATAAATATTATTAATAGGTTCTTAACACAGAATAACATAGATACAATAAAACTAGTTTTCTATTCAATAACGAAATAAGCTGAAACTGTAAAATGCAGCGGAAACAAGCTTGCTAGAAGGGTGGCGGCTTATCTCTGAGAAGAGATGTGATGTCAGCGCGCATTCACAAGAATAAGGTTACAATGAGGCTCTGAAGGAATTTTTACAGTAATAAATAATGACAAAAACCCTAGACATCCAAAAACCTAACCCTAGGAGATGAAGCGCCAAAAGTCATGTGGGCCCCGTTTGGGTAAGTTAGTACATCAACTTCCCGGGGTCGTAACTTTTGCATACGATCTCTGTTTTAGGAATGTGATAGCCCGTTGGAAAGGTATCATCGAGGAGATTCATTTTGGGGGATCAATACTTCTTTCACGTAATATTGAGAATATAAATCCTGAAAAACCTTCATTTAGGCCCTCAAAATGGCCTCGGAAGTTAAAACTCCTAAAAATAGTAAATTGCCAAAATTGTCAGAAAATTGTTTTGAGCCAGTCGAAAAAGGTGGTGGCCACCTATATACATATGGATAAATCCTCCCTCCTTAGGAAGAAATGGTCTCCATTGCATTTAGGTCCCCCATTAGATGAGGAAATCTTTGCTGAATTTGGCCCTGGGTGAGCCACTTGCCTTGGTGCAGGAGCTTCCCTGCTTTGACGACTCGATAAAGATGGATCCTTTGTTGTCGAGTGCCCTTGATATTTATATCTACAATATGATCATTGGATTCCTGTTGTAGGCAGTCGGGGTTGATATCTATTGGTGTCAGTTGTTCTTCTACTTCTGAGGTGTCCAATAATGGTGGGAAATAAGGGAAAAGGAGATCCACGTTGAACACTGGGTGCAGACCAAGGAAAGGAGGAATGTTGAGCTCAAAAGAATTATCTCCCATGGCCTTGGTGATAATGTACAGCCCATAAAAAAGTGGGAAAATCTTCTGATGGGGTCCTGTAAGGTGTTCTTTCTGCAAGTGCAACCAAACTTTGTCTCCCACCAGAAACTTATGCGACACCCGATGTTGATCATGGCGTTGTTTGTACTTGTCATTGGACTTTTGTAGGATATCTTGAACCTGTTGGTGGATGTATTGGACCTTCTCAGTTAAAAGGGTGGCTTTGTCAGCTTCAGTTGGAGTAGGAGATGAGTCGATCGAGGTGATCACAAGGGGAAGTGCAACATCTATGGGTCCCAATGGTTGGAATCCCAACCCCAATTGAAAGGGGCTGTGGCCGATTGAGATATGCAGGGCTTAGTTGTATCTATGATAGACATAGGGAAGGCTCTCATCCCATGTGCGAGGGTGCTTTGAATTATACATGTGAAGGATATGCACAATCATTCGATTTATAGCCTTGATTTGTCTATCTGTCTGGGGGTGGAAGGCCATGGATTTGGTGAGCTTGGTGTCCAACAATGACCAAAGGCTTGACCAGAATGTGCTGAGAAATCGACTATCCTGATCTGAGACAATGCTTTGTGGGATTCCAAAATGTACCTAGACTCGTTCAAAGAAGAGCTTGGCAGTGGCCTCTACTGTGGTTCTCTTGTTGCAGGAAACGAGAATCTCCATCTTAGAAAAGTGATCAACAACCAAAAAATCACAGTCATTTCCCCGCTTGGTGGATGGGAGGCATGACATGTAGTCCATTGAGATGGATTCCCATGGATTTTCAGGAGTATGAAGAGGGGTGTATAGGCCCTATTTCTTAGTGGTTGCTTTGGCAATAGCGTAGGCAGTGCAGGACCTGATATACTTCATGACCTCCTGTCAAAGTTTCGGCCAGTAGAAATGTTTTTGTAGCATTGCCACTGTCTTTTCAATGCTGAAGTGTCCTGCCACCAGACTGTAGTGGGATTCCCAGATCAACTTCGCTCGCTCACTTGATGGAACACAAATATGGCCCAGATGACACAACAACCCATCCTAAAGATGGAAATTATCGACAATTGCGTTTGCACCCAACATTTGGTAGGTGGTGGCGAAGTCAGGGTCTATCTCATAGAGTTGGGGTCATCCAGATGTCTCATGGCTGTAAGAGTCTAGCACCATGGTGAGTGCCACAAATGGTGGTCTATTGAGGCAATCAGTGATGCGATTGGTGCCTCATGTTTTATACTTGATGTTAAGGTGGAATTGTTGCAAGTATGTGGACCACTTTTGATGGCAATCATTCTGCAATTTTCCCTGTGTCTGCATGAACTGCAGTGGCTTATGATCAGTGTGGATGACTGTCTCCTTCCAAAGAATGTAATGTCTCCACTGGTGGCATGCTTTCACAATGGAGTACATTTATTTGTCGTAAGTAGGGTACTTATAGATAGTATCTGACAGTGTCTCACTATGATAGGCCACGGGGTGGCCGTGCTGAGTGAGAAAGCTGCCCACAACATAGTCTGAAGCATCTGTCTAAATCTCAAAAGGATGTTGCAACTCTGGTAGTGAAAGTACTGGGGCTGAGCACAAGCACTACTTTAAGTCATCGAACGCTTGTTTTTGCGACCAAACCCATGCAAATTTTTCCTTACCACCACCCCTGTTTATTTGGTTGAGGGCCCATGCAATATCGGAGAAACCCAACACGAACCTGTGGTAGAAATTGAGAAGGCCCAAGAAGCTCTGAAGCTCAATGAGTGTTGTTGGGGCTGGCTAGTCACAAATGACTTGGATCTTGGCTGGATCCACATGTACGCCATGATGATAAATGATGTAGCCCAAGTAATGGACCCTATCCATGTCGAAGGAGAATTTTTCCAAGTTGGCGTATAGCTTGTGTTGTCGCAAGGTGTGCAAAATCTGCTAAATATGATGCAAGTGTTTGGTCCAAGTCTTGTTGTAAATTAGAATGTCATCTAGATACACCACTACAAAAGTATTGGTGAATGGTCATAGGATATCGTCCATCATCCTCATGAAAGTGGCTGGAGCATTTGTCAAACTAAAGGGCATCACCAACCATTCAAAAAGGCCTTCCTTTGACTTGAAGATGGTCCTCTATATATCTGTCTGTTCTATCAGGACCTGGTGGTAGCCAGACTTAAGATCAATCTTACTGAAGTATTTGGTGCTTGTGAGTTGATCAAGGAGGTCATCGATTTGGGGAATCAGGTACCGGTTTCTGATTGTGATTTTATTCAGAGCTTGGTAATCAATACATAGTCACCAGGTTCCATCTTTCTTATGTACCAACACAATTAGGCTCCCGCAAGGTGATGAGCTAGGGAGGATGTGTCCCTTGTGGAGTTGTTATTGGATATGTCACTTGATATCCTCATTCTCTAACAAAGAGTGATGATAGACTGGCCCATTGGGTAGCGGTGCGTCGGGGATCAGATTGATGGGGTGCTTGACCTAGAATTGCAGAGGTACCCCTGTAGGTGAGGAGAAGATATCTGAGTATTCTTACATGACCTTATCTACTTGCTTCTGATATGTGGAGAAGTCGGCCGCAAAGACCCTGGACATCGTTGTGATCTTTCACTTATTCTGAGAGAGAATCACGAAGAAGACAAACTTCCCCGTCTGAGAGTTGACCTTCCTGCATTTCTTAGCATAGATCAAGGAAATAGCACTAGGTGGGACTGCCTCGGGTATCTTGTACACTTTCCTGTTCAAAGTAATAATAACACTATGAGGCCTAGACTCATATACAACATGACATTTCCATAAATAAGGTTGTCCCAAAGGAACATCACAAACTTGAAGAGGAGAAACATCACACAATACCTCATCTTTGAAGGGATTTATGTCGTACGACAGTCGACACTGTTGGTTGATGTGGAGATCGCTTCCTTGGTGGAGCCATCCAATGGTGTACAGTTGTGGGTGCGATGTTGTTAGTAGGGCCAGTAGCTTGACAACCTCTGCTGAGATGAGGTTCTTCTGGCTACCGCTATCAACGATGAAGTGCAGCGGGGTGCCTTTTACCCACATATATGAATGGAAGAGGCGCTCTCCTTCTTCTGGCTCGTCTGGTTCACCAGGCTGGAGCTTGGTGGTAGCAATGGTGGCAATGGGTTCTACATTAATGATATGTCTTCCCCTTTTTGGTTCTATTTCAGAGTCATAATCTGCATCTGATTCAAAGGATTTTACTTTGGCCACCAGTGACTGCTTTGAGCAGTAGTCAGTAGTGTTATGCCAAGGGCTCTTATGGAAGTCACACCACTTCTCGGTATCTTTCTTTGTCTTTCCGGTGTCCTTCTTTTCTTGCGGCTTGGACTGGTTGTCCTGATACTATCCATATTTTCTTTGTCCTTTGCTCAGTGGGTTGGGTCCTCCCTTTCCTGGATTCTGTTGTGAGGGGTTCATAGGCCCAAATTGTCGCATCTTTTGTTTGAGATTCTTCTCAATTTTGATGGCATATCGGTAGGTCACATCCAAGGATGATATGTCTAGAAATTCCATTTTGGTCTGGATGTATCTATGCAAAGCACCATGATACTTGAGCACCATATGTCACTTTGAATCTTTGATACCCAACTTGGTGCCCAAGGTATGGAAGATATTTGTGAAATCTGGCACTTTTTGGTCTCTTTCTTGCTGCAGTGTAGTCCATTTGGTATATAGGTCATCATAAATTCTGACAGGGTAGTATTGTTCCTTAATAGCATCCCTGAAGGATTCCCAGGTGGTCATGACTGAAAATAATGAGGTTTCCTCTGTTTCCTTTTGCTCACATAAATTTTCCCACCAATCTTTGACATGGGGAATGACTTTGAGGAGCGCCAAAGTAATCTTTTCTTTATTCGAAAAGTTATGGACAAAAAAATACTCTTCTAGTAGATTCAACCACTTGTCTACAACATTTGCGTCTATCTGACCTTCAAATATAGGAATATTGAAGTTTATTTGTACCTTGAATGGGGCGACGCCTCTCTTCGAAGAAGATGCATCGCCTGTTGGTAGCCGCCGAAGGATTTGCACGAAACTATCCCTCATCTCGTTCCTCTATTGCGTGAGGGATTCCTCAATCAATAGTTTGAAATGATCTCCTGTCCCATCATATTTCTTTTCTCCTACCATGGGAGGTCGCTTGGGCATGCAAGAGCTTCTTTCCTCAAGAGAAACAAGCTCGAGACCCAACTCTTTGTACTCCAACCTCGTTGGGGACATGCATTAAGATGACAAGGAGCATACCGCTCTGATACCACTGATCTGTATTTTATGAGCAGAATGAAATGAATACAAATTACTAATAGGTTCTTAACACAAAATAACAGAGATACAGTAAAACTGGTTTTCTATTCAATAACAAGATAAGCTGAAACTGTAAAATGCAGTGGAAACAAGCTTGCTAGAATGGTGGCGGCTTATCTTTGATAAGAGATGTGACAGCAGCACGCATTCATAAGAAAAAGGTTACAATGAGGCTCTAAAGGAATTTTCACAATAAGCAAGAATGTCAAAAACCCTATACATCCAAAAACCTAACCCTAGGAGATGAAGCGCCAAAAGTCATGTGGGACCTGTTTGCGTAAGTTAGTACATCAACTTCCCGGTGTCGTAACTTTTGCATACGATCTCTGTTTTAGGTGTGTGATAGCCCATTGTAAAGGTATCATAGAGGATATTCATTTTGGGGGCTCAATACTTCCTTCACTTAATACTGAGAATATCAATCCCGAAAAACCTTCATTTAGGCCCTCAAAATTGCCCCGGAAGTTAAAACTCCTAAAAATAGTAAATTGCCAAAATTGTCAGAAAACTTTTTTGAGCCAGTTGGAAAAGGTGGGTGGCCACTGATATCCATCTGGATTAACTCCTAACATCTATTGAGAGAATAATGTTCCTTATTTTAAAACACCTCAACTTACAAGGTTGACACCTCAAAAATTGGAGGAAATAAAAGAAAAGGGTTTATGCTTTAATTGTGATAGAAAGTATAGTAAGGGACATAAGTGTGGTGAGAATAAATTATTCTACATAGAATGTGAAGGGGAAGAAGAAGAAGCATAAGAGAAAGAACCATGTCAAGATGAAAATGTAGAAGCGATTTATTCTAAAGAGTTGAGTCCCACGATATCATGTAATGCATTGGATGGAATCATCACTCCTCAAACCCTCAAGATCGAAGGATATATCAAAAATAAAAATTTAATAGTCCTAATTGATTCTAGTAGTACTAATAATTTCATTCACTAAAAATTATCCAAGGATCTCAATTGTTTTGTTTATCCAGCTCCAGAGTTGCAAGTAATGATTTCACATCGAGGAACTATCAATTGGTGAGGAAAATGAAATAATATCAATATTACTATGGGGTAATATGTAATGAATATTCCAATGATTTCTATACCCATGGGTGGTGTTGATGTCGTATTAGGAATGCAATGGTTACAATCATTAGGAACAATGTATTTTGATTTTCAAGAACTTTTCATGAAATTTTCATTGGAAGGAAATGAAATTGAGTAAAGAGGTATCACATGAAAACCCAATAAGGTGATAAGCTCTAATGGCATGAAAAAATTATTGAAAAAGGGGCATCAGGTTGTAATTTCACAACTATGCCCAATAAATGTTCAAACATCTCAGCCATCTATTCCCCTAGATATCCAAGGGATCATTGATAATCATTCCAAAGTATTTGAAGATATTTCGAAAGGTATTCCACCCACTCGAAATCATGATCATGTTATTCACCTAGTTCCTATGAGTCTTCCTCCTAACATCAGGACTTACTGATACCCTTATTCCCAGAAGAGTGAAATTGAGCATATGGTTGAAGAAATGTTAAAGGCTGGCATTATTATTGTAACATCCCCAGCCACCCATGACAAGGCATGCTATATGGGAGAATGCTTTCATTCTCTCTGTAGAACATACTATAAAATACCCAACATCCAACTGAACTATTCCACATAATTTTTTTGAACTGCATGCAATTAAAATATATACACATAGAACTCTTGCGGATATATATATATATATATATATATATATATATATAATAAACATACAAATACATTTTTAAATTAACGGATTCACTCTGAAATAATAGTAAACGTATACATGAAACATATACACGAAATACCCATAAATATACATACAATTATCTCCACACATAGGATAAACCCATAAAACTAAACACATAAATAATAATGTAGCATGTAAATTTATCACACAATTGACACTTATCTTGGTAAGAATGTCACCAACTGTGTGCATACCTTCCACGAACCTCCCAGCCTTAGACCACAATGCTCATCACTCTCAGCAGTGGGTCACCCCCGAGCTGGGACTAAACTCCACCTGGGTAAAGGGATTCCTAACCAGGATAATGGATCATGGACAACAGAAAAGACTTTGTCATAGGTTCCCACTCAAACTAATAGCCTACAATCCCTCATTTCCCACATGCATGTCCCACCCAAGAAATTGTGCCCCTTATCTACTCAATAGTCCTTCAACTTCCCGACTTCCTTTCTGGGCTTCAGCAACAAGCCAGACAGGAAGTCTCAGAGCTCTGTAGTTGCAGTTTAGCACCTTCAGGAAATCAATTCCAAACAATTCTCTCACCCAAATAAATTTTTCACGGGCCTGACAACCCGCCTCTTTAATATCCCACAGGCTTGACAACCCACTTTGTCAGTCAAGCTCCCAAGCTAACCAGTTACACAAACAAGTATGGCTATGGATACAGGTTTAGGTATAGTGACATGAAGGTACATAGGATAACTCAATGAGTGTATGGATCATCATGGAGTTATTGAATGAATGCTTGAATGATGGAAGGAATGATTGAAAGAATGATGGAAAATGAACTAAGTCCCAATAATATGTATGCATGTCCCCAACTTGACACTTGTCATGTTGGGAGCTACTGTGGACCACTTGTCCCCAAATTTGGAACTTAGGATAAAATAACTATCCATAATTTATACTTTAAGAAATATTAACATAATATTCCCTTTTGGCTTAAGCTCCCTATATTTTCCCTTTTCCTTAACTTTTATCACCTCCTCCCTTTCCCTAACTGGTGGAGTTTAGTCCCCCATACTCTTTTATCGTGTTCGATCTGTGTGCAGTGACATATACAAAAGTAGGTGCATTGGCCTTTAACATCTAGGCTCTACGGCCTAATAATCAAAAAACTGGCTCACCAGCCTATACAACACAACATATACACAAAGGCTCCCTAGCCTCAAAATCACGTGCACTTAAGTTGATGTGTGCGGTATCCTGGAATGTGTACACTTCCTCATTTTACTACGCAGTACATGCGCGCACTATGCCATGAAAGGTGGATACAAAAAATGATATCAAACAACTCACCAACTTAAGTACATGTTCATTTACATTACAATTGGGTTTGGCCTAGGGACATTACAATCCCCTCCCCTTATTTATGCACTGCCCTTAGTGCATTATGTACTCATATACAACAAAATTTCAAAAATCCTAAAAAAGATGGGGGTATTCTACCCACATTGCATCCTCATGCTCCCAAGTAGCATCCTTAGGATCGTACCAGGTCCATTGTACCTATACAAGTCCTATGCCGTGATTCTAGAGCTGTTTGATTTTACGGTCCATAATGTGTACCAGATGCACTTGGAAAGCGCCTTCTTTCTCCACCTGAATCACATTCCAATCAATAACATGATTAGCATAAGGTATATATTTCTTGAGAAATGATACATGGAATACATTATGAATGGAAATGGATGCAGGAAATGCAATCATATAAGTCACTAGACCAATCCTCTCTAGGATTTCAAATGGCCCACAATAGCAAGCTTCCAACTTTGAAAAATTTCCCAAGTTCAAGGAACTTCTGTTGGGTTTCACTTTCAAAAATACATGGTCTCCCACTTTAAATTCCCTATGAGTTCTTCCCTTATCAACATATCTTTTCTGCCTGTCTTGGGCAGACTTAATTTTTTTTTTTTTTTTATCATTTTCTCCTCCATTTCCCTGAGAAAATCTGACCCTACCACTGCTTTGTCTACTAGTTTATCCCAACTTATCAGTGTGTTGCACTTTCTGTCATAAAGTGCCTCAAATGGGCTCATCTTTAAAGAAGTTTGGTACCCATTGTTATAAGAAAATTCTACCAAGTGTAGGTAGTCTTCCCATTTTGATGGTTTATCCATCACATACATCCTCGGCGTGTCCTCAATCAATTTATTCACCCTCTTTGTTTGTCCATCTAATTCTAGATGATAAGTTGTGCTAAAATTCAAATTTGTTCCAAATCCATTAAATAATCCCTTCCAAAAATTTGAGGTAAATTTTGGATCTTTGTCAAACACAATTGTCTTTGGTATGCTATTTAGTCTAGAAATTTCTTTTATATAAACATCAACAATGTTGTTTGCCTTGTGAGTGAGCTTAACTAGAATAAAATGGGTAAGTTTAATAAGTTTATCCACCACTACAATGATAGAATCATGTTGTTTGTTTGTTTTGAGAAGTTTGGTGATGAAGTCCATTGTTACAACTTCCCATTTCCACTCAAGAATGGGAAATGCCTGTAGCAAACCAGCTAGGTGTCTATGCTCATATTTTACCTTTTGACATTCCAAACATTTGGCAATAAAATTTGCAACTTCTTTTTTTATGCTTGGCCAATAATATTGTCCCTTGACAGTTGCAATAGTTTTATGATAACCTGGGTGCCCAACATAAGGTACATTATGCATTTCTCCCAATATCATATTTTTCAATTCCTGAGAATTTGGTACGTAAATTATGCCCCTATACATGATAATTTCATCATTATCTAGGTTATATTCTTCAATTTTCTACTGTAAATTACCTTGCTGTAATTTTCGCACTAATTCCTTATATTGCAAATCTGAATTTGCAGCCTCAAAAATATTGTGTTTCAAATATGATTGGTACATGATAATGGTTGTAGCATTCAATTCATACACTCTTCTACTGAGTGCATCAACCACATTGTTCTCTTTCCCCTTGATATGTTTTATATCAAAGTCATATTCACTTAGAAATTTTAACCATCTGTTTTGCCTAGAATTTAGAGTTGGATGATCAAATAAATATTTCAGACCATTATGGTTTGTTCTTATCTTTAACCTTTTCCCCATAAGGTAGTGTCTCAATTTCCTCAAGGAATGCACTATGGCTGCCAAACCCAAATCATGAGTGGCATAGTGTCTTTCATGCTCTTTCATCTTCCTTGATTGATAACATATAACAAATCCATTTTGACTGAGGACTCCACCAATTCCTTCTTTACATGCACCTGTTCATACAATGAAGTCTTCATTTGGGTCTGAAATCCTTAGTATTGGAGAACTTGTTAATAATTGTTTCAAGTGTTGGAAACTCTTTTCACAATCTAATGTCCATTGAAACTTCACACCCTTTCTTTGAAAGGAAGTGATTGGGTGTGCAATTTTTGAGAATCCTTTAATAAATCTCCTATGGTAGCCTGCAAGGCCCATGAATGATCTGACCTCTATCACGTTATTTTGCATTGACCATTCTCTAATGGCTTATATCTTTTGAGGATCCACTGTTGTCCCATTCTTTGAAATGATATGCCCCAAATAATGAATTTTCCTCTGATAAAATGAGCACTTGCTCAACTTGGCATACAAATGATGCTCCCTTAATACTTGCAACACCATCCTCAAATGATGCTCATTCTCTTCCTCTGACTTAGAATATATAATAATTTCATCCAAAAAGACAATGAAAAACTTGTCTAAATATTCTCGGAAAATACCATTCATTAAGCACATGAAAGCAACTAGTGCATTTGACAACCCAAATGGCACCATTGTGAGCTCATAATGTCCATACCTTATCCTGAAGGCGGTCTTGGTGATATATTATCTTTAATCCTTACATGATGGTATCCTGACCTGAGATCTATCTTTGAAAATATCTTTGAATCCCTCAATTGATCAAAGAGATTGGCAATCCTTGGCAGAGGATACTTGTTCTTTAAAGACACTTTATTCAACTATCTTAAATCAATGCACAATATTAATGTCCCAACTTTCTTCTTAAAAAAAAGGACTGGGGAACCCCAAGGTGACACAATTGGGCATTTATACCCCTTCTTCAGAAGTTCTTCAAGCTGCATTTACAATTCCATAAGCTTTGATGTACTCATTCTGTAAGGAGTCTTTGACACTGGAGCTACTCCAGACATTAAATTTACAGAGAAATCAATATCTTTGTTTGGGGCTAGTCTTGGTACCTCCTTGAGCACATCTTCAAAATATTCCAGGAATGCATAATCTTCCAAATTTGGCACCTTATCTTTAGGTTTCTCTTCCATATGAGTTGCAAATATTTTACACCCTTTTCTTTAACATCTCTTCAATTTCAATGCTAAAATTTCTCTGATGGTTACTACCCTAGGAATTCCCTGCACTTTCCTTAGGTTTCCTTCCTCATCCAAGTAAGTAAATTCCTTGTTATGATAGTCTAGGATAGCATGATGCTGGTCCAAACAATCCATCCCAATCAGACAGTCATAGGAACCTAAAGGCAAGATGTTCAAATCTTCCCTGGTGTTCAGTCCATTCATGTTCATAAGACATGACTTAACCATCTCATTAAATTTTATTTTGGCTCTAGTAGCCAGCTGCACCAACCAATATTTTCCATCCATTCTTCTTGGAAAATGCAAAATTTCCACCATATTAGGATCTATATAACTATGAGTAGCTCCTGAATGAATTAAAATAGAAATGGTTTGGTTGTTGATCATACCTTCCATTTCAATCATATGTGATTGATACTCTACTTGCTTGTTATTCAGGGCTGCATAGATCCTTGGTACATTTCTTCCAATGTCATCCATTTGTTTCATCTTTTTGTACATTGTAAACAATCCTCACTTTTTCACCTCTGTGAGGGTAATCTCTAAACATATTATCTCCTTTACAAACCCAACATTGTATAGGTGGCTTCCTTGGCCTTTGACCTCCTGCCTCAATTGTTCTGGGTTCTCTAGAAGTTGGATGTCCCTGAGTATTATTTCTAAAGAATGGTGGCTTAGTTCCCTTCTTCCTTTGATCCATATTTAATTTCTTTTTGTCTTCCCAAGATTTTTGGAAAGTTGTCCTAGATTTTTGATGATCATAAATGAATTTAGCTCACCTTATGGTATCCTCCAATGTATTGGGATCATCATACTGTATTTTTTCACTGATAAATGATGGAAATCCACTCAAATACCTTTGAATATTAATTGTCTCATCCTTGATGAAAGAGACATACTTCATCAGTTCTAAAAATCTTCTCTCATACTCATCTATGGTCATACTCCCAATCTTGAGTTCAAATAACTCTTTCATTTTCTTGTCATAATATCTCTTAGTCAAGTATTTCTTCTCAAAATACTTCTTGAATTCCCTCCAAGTAACACTTTTCTCTTTAATGTGTTGCACCTACACAAGTTGATCCCACCACATGGATGTCTTTCCCTTGATTTGATATATGGAAATTCTACCTTTTGCATGAGAAAAATAATTATGCAATTGAAAATACTTTATCATGCCCAACAACCATTTCTCTGCATCTTGATCCTTCTTGTGCTCACCATCAAATGTAGGAGGTTTGATTTTGTTCATTTCTACTCATAACTCATCCACCCCAGACCTCTTATTATTCCTGACATGGGATGAACTTGATATTATGTGTGTTATCTTATGGGAATGCCCCGAGGAGTGATGGTGATGTCTGTTAACACTTATTTCTCTTCTTTTCTCATCAGGAGACATGTGACTTCCTGATTTTCTTGAGCCACTCTCCTTATCCAGTTTCTTTTCTATTCTTTTAAAGCTATGCATTAAATTCAAATTGAAGTCCTCTTGTTGCTCCTTGTCTCTCATAAGCTTTTCATTATCATATTTATGGATTTGGATATCCTTCTATAAATTTTTAATGGTCTCTACCATATTCATGTTTCATCTCTTCCTTCACCATGTCCATTGGAGTTTGTTCCTTCAATGCCCAAATGGGCATCCATTCCTCTAAAATCATCTTCCTAGATGTAAGTCCCTTATGCCTCTTCCATTCCTCTAGAATCTGTGTTGATCCTGATCTGATCGAGTTGTTGTTAACTCTACAAAATGTGTAGCTAGCAAAACTTTCTTAGGCTAGCTGTTTCAACAATTTCATGAAAAATATGAACCATTCTGGTTCAATAATATATTAGAATTATTTCTTCTAATTTCTTGGAAAATTGAATGCCCGGATAAATTTTCTAGGTGGATATTTATATTCCACTATCCAACACCTTTCCAACTCTTTCTCCTATGCTCAATTTCGAGTCTTGAGCAAAAAGTTATGGTTATTTGAAAATTGTCCATTAATTTTTCAATTCACACTTCAACTTGGCACAACTGTGTTGTAATTATGCATTTTTTCACCTACTCCATTGGAAGTTTTGTAGGATATCAATTTTGTTTCTTCATATACATGTTATGGACTCTCTGTCCAAGTCTCACCCTTTTCTAGGTTTTGGGCTGCTAGTTACAACCTGCTGAAGTTCTAGGCCAATTTGTGTTTTTGGTCTGGAATGCTATAGGTACTTTATTTTCCATATTAAACATTTTTAACATGCCTAGAAATTTAATTTATCTCTAGGAATGTATTATATGGTTTAATATCTTTCCATTTATTGCTCTTGCACCTCAATCTGATTCGAGAGAAGAAAGTTATGGCTCTTTGAAGTTAGTTGGGTCTTAAAATTTACCCTCCATCGTTTATGTTGTAACTTTCTCATAAAATCATTGTTTGATGAATGGTTTACACCATTAGAAAGATTTCTCCAAGATATTTTATTTGAGCTACAGAGACAAAGTGCACCTTGGTACCTTGTTACACTCTATTCTCATGGTTTTTGCATAGCTAAAAATGCTCTTAAGGGCCTAAAAAACGTGCTGGAAAAAGATGACATTCAAATAGTATAAAATGTCACGAAATTTTGCTCGTTTTCCGTTGTTGTTCACCATCCAAATGACTTTGCGCACACAAATTTCAACCTGTACACTTGTATTTATCATGCACAACAACACCACAACATAAATAGTGCTTCGCTCACCTATAACCACTGTGTATCATTTCTCTGTCGCACCAATAACTGGCGCGCACTAATTTTGTCCCACACGCCATTATCTACCGTGCAAAATTTTGGTTCTTGCACTATTACCTGTTGTGCACAGTTTTTGTATCACATGTTGATATTCTGTGTGAATTTCACTCTACGTGTTGCACCATGTCAAAGTTCAGTACGCTCCCACCGTGCACCAGTACTCAGTGCACACCATTAAATAAATTGTCGCATGACAACATATACCCACATTCGTCACGCACCAACAATGACGCAACCCCTCCTCAACCCACAGGTCGGAAGGTCCACGTACACAGGATCTTTCCCCTTACACTGGCCCAAAGAGCTTTCAGTAATGTCTCTTCTATTTTCCTTTCGGGAAATATGCACCCGCAATTAACTTCGAGAAATTCCCCTTTATACTTCAGGAGATCGAAATTCGCACTTTCATGAATCCAGTGGTCAAGTGCCTTGTCCCTCAATCTCTGAAAACCCTAAAATAGTCAATGCTTGACCTTTTCTCTCTCTGTTTCAGAATTCTCCTTATCACGATTTCAGCGGTCGCGATGTCAAGCAACTCGTTCCCATGATCCCCGAAACCCGATTTACCGAAACTCCGATGTGCTCGCAATCTTTGACTTTTCAACAACTCCTTTTTCCGTCGGGACTTCAGACTTCGCAATTTCGCGAATCTTGATCCAAAGAATTTGGGTCTTCACCCCATGAAACCCGGAAATGATCATGGAGTTTAACTTCCATGTCAATAGTGCACCACCTATCCACCCTACTGATTCTGTGGCCCACACAACCCCTTCGACCCTTCGGGACTTCACATTTCGTGATTTCGCGAGTCCTGTTGCACAAATTTTGGGACTTCAATCTACGAAAACCCGAAATAGAAGTTCACAGGTAAATCCAATGACTCCTGTGGCTTGGATCTACGGCTCTACTCCTCCTAAGCTTAGAACCTTTGGGAATACTCGCCATAACTCCCATGATCCTCCGAGAGATCTAACAGCTCACGGGACTTCGCAAATTCTCCATAGAGAATTCCGATCGTCCGTTCTTTCCTTCTCAAGGATGTCTACAACTCTTTACCAAAGTGGTTTTCCATGGTGCTTAATCACCTGCAACCCAAATTGCAATGCTTCCTCATTGTTTTCATTGCACAAGCTTCCTGTGCTTCCTTCAATGACTTTGAAGACTTTACCCTCCCTAAACTTTCTCCAACTCTAAGTCTTAAGGAATACTCCTGCACGCACTCCTTGCAGAAAATTCCTTAATTATTCCAAGGAATTCGAACCCATCGACTCTGCGCACTCCTGCAGCACCAGTCTCTCAACAATTTATTCAGGTTACGAAACCTGAAGCTCTATTCAGCCTGCGCACACCTTGCACGTCCCCTGTGCCCAACTGCACTTCTGAGGGAATTAGTACAAAAGCTATATTTCTAGAGATTTCAGAGACAAATCTCTGAACCTGTTGTCAACACACTCCTTGCAGGAACTCTTGCTCAGATAGAGAAACAATTGAAACCCATTCCTCTTACTCTCTCTCTCTCTCTCTCTCTCAGATTTCAAACATTCAACAAGATATCATTCATACATAGCATAAAAGAAATTTCATGGAAGAAAGAGTAAAACATTCATGAGCATGACATTCAAAAATACATACACAGAGAATATTTGAACACCATGAGTCTAAACTAAAGCCTTCTTGTATTAATCCAGAACTTATATACATGGAGTTCTTCTACACAGTTCTCTGCTTCTCCTCTTCTATGCTCTATGCTCTCAATTGGCATAATCTCTTTTTTTTTGTTCTATTCTATTCTATTCTATATTACACAATAATAAAATGAGGTTGTCTATATTTTGTTTCCCTCTCTCATTCTAAACTGTCTAATCTAGAATTAAATTCTATCTACTTGCATTAACTATCGTAAATGCCTTCTACCTACTAAGGACAAGAGAGAATCGCTCAAGGTCCGTTTACATTTTACAAGTGCGCCTCCACTTGATGGCTTCATTAATGGTTCAAGATATTTCAAAATTTGCATTGGGCGCTTTTCCAACACTCCTTTATCCCCACATTGGCTCGCTTGAGATGCTCCTGCATCATACTCCCTTGCTTGAAAATTTTAATGGGCTACTATCCATGAGCTCGTGCACGGTCCATCCATGGTTCTAGATCTCTGCTTCATTCTCCCAGTTGGCATCTTCAACTGGATGGCCTCTCCACTTGACCAAATATTCAAAGTATTTCTTTCACCTGGTCTTCTTGCCTACCCTTTTGTCCAGTATGCGCTCCATCTACGAATTTTCTGCAACTGGCATCTGCTTGGTCCACTAGACCTCTAGCTGTTCATTTCATGTCCCTGTTTCCTCAGCTTTATATGGGTACAAATCTGAGATATTGAATATCAGAGAAATTCCGATCCCATCGGGTAATTCAATCTCGTAAGCATTTGCCCCAAATTTCTTCAAGACCTTACATGGTCTGATTTTATTCATCTTCAGTTTATTATATGTTCCTCTCAGGAACCTTTTCTTTCTCAAATGTGATAAAATCAAATAACCAATCTCAAATTGAAGTTGTCTCCTGTGTTGATCTACTCTGCGCTATATTCCTGGCTCGAACTCTGCAATCGCTCCTTCACCTGGCTGTGAAGTTCCTTCATCTCTTTTGCAAAATATTCTGCACTAGCGCTCCTAATCACAGTTTGTTCTGAATCTCTCAATTCAGAAATTTCTCTCGGCTGCATGCCATAGACAATATAAAATGGACTCTGCCCTGTTCTTCTGTTAACTGAGTCCTTATAAGAAAATTATGCCTGTGGTAATATGTTGTCCCACTGGTTGTGGTGTTCTATCACCAGGATTCTTAACAAGTCTCCCATACTTCTATTCACTACTTATGTCTGTCCATCCGTCTGAGGATGATAAGCTGAACTAAATGACAAGTTAGTTCCCAACTTCTTCCATAAGGTCCTCCAGAAGTGTCCTATGAACTTAGTGTCTCGATACGAAACTATGCTCCTTGTCAAGCCATGAAGTTGAATGACTTCTTTGAAAAACAAATTCGCAATGTGAGTTGCGTCACTGGTTTTCTGACATGGAATGAAGTGTGCCATCTTGGAAAATCCATGATGACTGCATCCCATGACCTCTCAGGTATTGGCAATGGTTGATAAAACCCTGAATTCTGTTTCCTTCCCTTCGAATGCTGGCAAATTCTGCATCTGTCCACGAATCTCTTGACATTTTCTCACATTCCCGGCCAAAAATATGACTCATTCAATTTTGTGAACATCTTGTCGTGACCAAAGTGCCCTACCAATCCTCCACTGTGTTTCTCCTTCAACAGATTCTCCCTCATGGAGCATTTTGGAATACAAAGTTTATTACCTTTAAACAGTAATCCTTCCTGGATCATGTATTCTACCCATTGGCTTCTGTGTTTGAGGATTGGATTCTCAGCTACTTCATACGCCTCCTTAAAATATGGATCATCCCTCTATATGTCCCTGAGATCATCAAAACCCAATGTTTTGACTTTGAACTCCTGCAATATCAAACACTTCCTTCTCAAAACATCAACAACTTTGTTAGTAGTACCATAAATATGTTTAATCAAAAAAGTGAAATTATGCATATATTCAACCCATTTTACATGTCTTTTATTCAAATTTTCCTGTTGAGTCACAAACTGTAGTGCATGATTGTCACTGTATAATACAAACTCCTTCGGGATCAAGTAATGTCTCCATTTCTTTAATTCTTGAATAATAGCATAGAAGTCCTTATCATATGTGGAGTATTTCACCTTGGCTTCATTCAGCTTCTTGCTGAAGTATGCTATCGGTCTGTCATCTTGACTCAAGACTGCCCCTATTGCAAATCCACTTGCATCACATTTCACTTGAAATGTCCTTTGGAAATTTGGCAACACCAAAATTTGTTGTTTCGTAATCTTCCTCTAAAACAAATTAAAACTCTTCTCAGCCTCTTCTGTCCAGTGAAAATACTTGTGTCTCTTCTTCACTGTGTCCATCATCGGTGCACTAATTCCATTGAAATTCCTAATGAATTTTCGGTAGAAACTAGCCAATCCGTGAAAACATCTCATCTCAAAGGTATTCTTCGGTGATGGCCAATTCTTGATCACTTCCATTTTATCCGGATCCATCTTCAATTTATCTCCAGAAATAACAAATCCCAAATAAATGAGCTCTGTCTTCATGAATGAGGATTTATTCAAGTTTATCAAAAACTTCTCCTGCTATAACCTCTCCATCACTGTAGCCAAATGTTTCAGATGCTCTGCCTCTTTTTTACTGAAAACTGGTATGTCATCCAAATATACGATAACAAATTTTCTAATGAACTCCCTCAGGACTTTGTTCATCAACCTCATGAAGGTACTCGGTGCATTTGTTAATCCAGATGGCATAACAATCCATTCATACAACCCTTTGTTGGTTTTGAATGTTGTCTTCCACTCGTCACCTTCTCTCATGCGGATTTGATGATAACCGCTTTTCAAATCAATCTTTGAAAATTATTTTTCTCCACTCAAGCAATCCATCAGATCATCCATCCTTGGCAATGGAAATCTATACCTAATGGTTATCTTGTTAATTTCCCTCGAGTCAGTACACATCCTCCAGCGTCCATCTTTCTTCGAATTGAGTACTGTTGGAACAACACATAGACTCAAGCTTTCCCTAACCAATCCCTTTTCCAACAAATCTTGGACTTGTCTTTTGACCTCTTCATTCTCTTGCGGCGTCAATCTGTACGCAACTTTGTTTGGCAAACTGGCTCCTATTATGAGATCAATATGATGACTCACACTTCTGATCGGTGGTAATGAACGAGGTAGTTCATCCACTACTATGTCAGCAAATTCTTCCAGTAGTTCCTAAACCTCTCCTGGTAAATCATCCACTCTTGTGTTGGTCAAAAAAATATTTGGTTTCCTGACCACAATGAACTGTGTCTCCTCCTTCTTCTTAACTTCTGTAAGAAGTTCCTTGCCACTCATGAGAAGTACAGTGTTGCTCACTTCAGGTTTCACCTCCTTATCCTTGATTGGAAGCAACATGTGAGTTTTCACATTCTTCTCTAGGGTGTATGTGTTCATTCTCCCATCATGAATCACATTCCTATCATATTTCCACGGTCTACCCAGCAATAGATGAAAAAAATCCATGGGAATGGCATCATAAAGTATCTTATCATTATATCCTCCTATCTTAAATTCAACTAAACATTGTTTAGTGACAGTTACCTGATGTCCTTTTTGTAGCCATGAAACTTTCTATGGGCTTGGATGATCAATTGTCTCCAGCTCCAGCTTTTCTACCATCTCTGTAGAAAGGAGATTATCTGTGCTACCACTGTCCACAATGACCTTGCATACCCTATCCTTGGTTTTGCAATCTGTCCAGAAAATTCTGTTTCTTTGGACTGAACTCTCCACCTCCTTTTCTGGTGTCAAAATATATTTTTGCATCATCAACGATCTTCCGCCTTCAGCATCTTCTGCCTCAATATTCTACCTCCGTGCTTCGGCGATGTGAGTCTCTCCACCTTCTTTATTTTTGTCTAGACACTTGTAAGACTTGTGCCCATTCTTTCCACATGTGAAGCATGTTATTACTCCACCTCTTCCTCTTCCTCTACCTCTAGTATGAGGAAAAGTATTGTTATCAACATAATCTCCTCTGGGTTCAGTATGCCCCCCTCTCTATTCAATGTATGCTCTCGCTGTGAGATTCCACCTCTCTCCATTCGAGTTTGTGGTTTCTTCCATTCCTCCTTGGGTTTCTGATTTTTATCCTGGGCAACTGGTTTGCCTTTGGGCTGACTTATGCCTCAGCCTCGTTGACCATGCCTTCAGCTCAACTTCTCTTCAGCTTTTAGAGCCATATGATAAGCATCTTCCACAGTTCGGATGGTTACCATGCTCATCTCATCCTAAATGTTCTATCTCAGTCCATTCATATATCTGGAAACCTTTTCATCATCGCTTTCCTGATGACCTATCCTGATGTTCAGCCTGTAGAATTCTTCAGTATATTCTTTCACGGTCATCAACTTCTGTCTCAGGTTTTGCATCCTTCGAAATAGAGTAATATGGTAATCTCTGGGGATGAATTTCACCTTCATCTTTGCGATCATTTTGTCCCATCTTTTGATCTTCTGCTTGCCTTTGCAGCGTCTGTCATCTTGTAGTTCATCCCACCACAATGTTGCATGTCCCTTTAATCTCGTGACAACATTTTTGACCTTCTTGTCCTCTTTGACATCTTCATAGTCAAAGTATGTTTCCAAGGCTCTAATCTAGTCTAGAATCTCCTCTGCATCCAGATTTCCCTCATAAACTGGAATGTCCATTTTCGCTCTTGCACCCATTCTTGCAATAGCCTTAATCAAGCGTTCGTTTGCTACATCTTCGACTGCAACTTCTTCTTCTTCATGTTCAACCTCAAATTAACTTTCAGAATCACGAAGATCCCCAGCACCGACTGTGCATCTCTGTGTTGTCTCCATGTCTTCAAGTCTGGCGCGTAAATCATGCATTTATTTTTCCATGGCTGGATTAGTCATATGCCTACCTCTTCTTCTCAGCATTTCCCTCTCCTCTGGTGGATCGGGTGTTTTCATGTCCCTTCTCGGCGGCATGGTGAATTCTCCTTTTCCTTGCTATAGAAGCAAAGAACCTTTATGATCTCTGATACCAAACCTGAAGTAACCTCTCCTCAACCTGCATGTCGGAAGGTCCACATACACAGGATCTTTCCCCTTACACTGGCCCGAAGAGATTTCGGTAATGGCTCCTCTATTTCCCTTTCAGTAAATATGCACCCACAATTAACTTCGATAAATTCCCCTTTATACTTCAGGAGATCGAACTTCGCACTTTCATGAATCCAGTGGTCAAGTGCCTTGTCCCTCAATCTTTGAAAACCCAAAAAATAGTCAACGCTTGACGTTTTCTCTCTCTATTTCAGATTTCTCCTTATCGTGATTTCGGCGGTCACGATGTCAAGCAACTCGTTCCCATGATTCTCGAAACCCGATTTACCGAAACTTCGATGTGCTCACAAGATTTGACTTTTCAACAGCTCCTTTTTCCATCGAGACTTCAGACTTCGTGATTTCGCGAATCCTGATGCAAAGAATTTGGGTTTTCACCCCATGAAACCCTGAAATGATCACGAAGTTTGACTTCCATGTCAATAGTGCGCCACCTATCCACCCCGCTGATCCTGTGGCCCACACAATCCCTTCGGCCCTTCGAGACTTCGCATTTCGTGATTTCGCGAGTCCTGTTGCACAAATTTCGAGACTTCAATCTATGAAAACCTGAAATAGAAGTTCATGGGTAAATCCAACGACTCCTGTGTCTTGGATCTATGACTCTACTCCTCCTGATCTTAGAACCTGTTAGCACTCCGTAATTTTCCCAAGGCTGTAAGGCAGTCACAGAGGCAACATCAAAACCACTTCGAGTCTTGGATCTAGCCCTCCAAGACTCAGAGAGGGATCTCTCTGTCTGATATAGCTTTGTTTGAAGAGGTATAAGGCTAGTTATGAAGAACATGGTTTGGGGTTTTTAAATGGTTGATTTGGAACAACAAGGAGGGCCATTGGGCAAATGGGGTCTGCACTTTAAACAAGGAGATTCACTTTCAGCCTTGGATAAAGTTCTTTCACAGGGCAAGGTAGTGAACGTCTTGGATCGAATTGAGTTTTAATGATGTTGACTTGGGGAAGAAAAAGTGGAGGAAAAAGACAGGAAAGGGAGCATCTAAGAATTCCTAAGTTGGGCTCTTTAGATGAATAACATAAAGATTATCACAAGTTGAGAGGCAGAGTATCTGCTGATAAATTCTGCCTCTATAACATTCCTTCTGATAATAAGAACTGAAAATAAATTGAAAGATAATAGGAAAACATTTTAACAAAGGAAAACACCACCAACACACCCACACAAGAATCCTACGAAATAAAACATGTTCATTGCTGATTGATGATCTCAAAATTACAGAGAAGAAAAGGTCTTCTGGTCATACACAACCCATGCTCCAGGAACCTCATAGGTCGAACCCTTTTACATTAAAATCATCTGGATAAATAGGCTAGACCATCCCAATAAGTTTCTGAAGTCGGTTTAACCGCCTCGGCCAAAAATAACCACCACTCCCACACAGTTTGGAGTTTTCTGCCATGAAAAACGGACCGGTTTTCTGTGAAACAGGGGTCCGAACAGACGTGATTTTTTCTTTAATGATGACACCTAGGTGAAAACTGAAAGAGGTTATTGTATATGGGCATGTGATGGACAAAAAATCCTTCAGTTTCGCCAAATTCGTCCCCAGCTGGTCGTGACAGCTCCTGCAAGATCGGGACTGAAACGAAAAATTGAAAATATGGAAAAATAGGCCTCGAAGATGTCTTCGATTCTCCCTGATAGTGGTGCCTCTGGAAAAACTGGGAGAGGTTGTTGTTCCTTAGCCCGTTCTGAGAAAAAACCTCTCTCGGATTTTTAAAATACGTCTATGTTTTCCCATAAATCGATCTGAAAGATGGCATGGTAAAACAAGCAAAAATGAGGCAAAAGACATGAATGGTTTTTCGTGAAACGCAAAATTCCGGACCCCCCCCCCCCCTCGATAAATGTAGGACGGATAGGGGGGTCTGGAATTTAATGTGGGATGTTGATCTCGGTAGCTGTCTCTGGGTCGTTCAGATTTGCACGGGCCTTAATTCAAATTCCGGACCCCCCCCTCTTGTTAAATTTCGGAAGGTGAGGGGGGGTCCGGAATTAACACGGTGCGTGGATTTTAAGTTTGGTATATGATATGGGGGCGCTAATGTAAAATGTGGGCGGGATTTATG
>ML794750.1:54563-71604 GCA_009831015.1 Picea engelmannii | reverse complement strand
CATACAAATACATCTATAAATGCACAGATTCACTCTGAAATAATAATAAACGTATACATGAAACATATAGAGGAAATACCCATAAATATAAAGACAGTTATATCCACACATAGGATAAACCCATAAAACTAAACATGTAAATAATAATGCAACATGTAAATTTATCATACAATTGACACTTATCTTGGTAAGAATGTCACCAACTGCATGCAAACCTTCCACAAACCTCCCAACCTTAGACCACAGTTCTCATCACTCTCAGTAGTGGGTCACCCACGAGCTGGGACTAAACTCCACCCAGGTAAAGGGATTCCTAACCAAGCTAATTGATCATGGACAACATGAAATACTTCGTCATAGGTGCCTAATGAAAATAACATCCTACAGTCCCTCATTTCCCACATGCATTCTCCACCCCAGGAAGTGTGCCCCTTCTCTGATGAATAGTCCTTTGACTGCCCCACTTCCTGATGCAGGAGAATCTCAAGCAATCCAACGTGGAGACAAAAGATAGTTGGAAAAGTGTCCCAGCAAAAGTTTTGAAAATGTCTTGAAACATTAATGAAGTCATCAAGTGGAGGCACACTTGTAATTTTTAAATAGACCTTGAGTGATTCGCTCTCATCCTTAGTAAGTAGAAGTCATTTATGATATTTAATGCAAGTAGATAGAATTTAATGCATATATTAGACAGTTTAGAATGAGAGAGGGAAACGAGATATAGACACCCTCATTGTGTAATTGTGAGATAGAATAGAGAAGAGAACATAGAAGAGAAGAACGAGAGGATGCAATTGAGAGCATAGATCATAGAAGATAAGAAGCAGAGAGTTGTGTAGCTGAACCCCATGTGCAGAGGTTCTAGATTAATACAAGAAGGCTTTGATTCAGACTCATGGTGTTCAATATTCTCTGTGTATGCATTTTTTGAATGTTATTCTCATGAATGTTTTACTCTTTCTGTCATGCAATTGCTTTTATGCTATGTATGAATGATTTCTTGTTAAATGTTTGAAATCTTAGAGGAAGAGTAAGGGAAATGAGTTCCAATTGTTTCTCTATCTGAGCAAGAGTTCCTACAAGGAGTGCAGTTGAATTGTCTGCAAGGAGTGCGTTGACAAAGGGTTCAGAGGTTTGTCTCTAAAAGCTCAGATACGATAGCTTTTGTTCTCATTCCCTCAGAAGTGCAGCTAGGCACAAGAGCCATGCAAGGGGTGCACAGGCTGAGTAGGGATTCAGGTTTTGTAACCCGAGTGAAGTATTGAGACACTGTTGTTGTAGGGAGCGTGTAGAGTCGAAGGGATTTCAACACTTGAAGGCGTTTGAAGGTTTGTCGCAAGGAATGCGAGCAGGAGGTTTCTGAAAGACTTGAAGTCGTAGAAAAGTTCAAAAGGATTTGAACCTTCGAAGCCGTCGAAGGAAGCACAGGAAGTTTGTGCATTCGAATAGTGAGAAGGCGTTGCAAGTTTGTGTTGCAGGTAGTTGAGTACCATGGAAAAACCACTTTGGTAAAAAGTTGCAGAATTCCTTGAGAAGGAAAGAACAGACGGTTAGAATTCTTTGTGGAGAATTTGCGAAGTCCCATGAGCCGTCAGATCTCACGGAGGAGCAGGGGAGTTACGGTGAGTGCTTCCGAGGGGTTCAAGTTCATGAGAAGTAGAGCGATAGATTCAAGCCACAGGAGCCATTGGAACTACCCGTGGATTTCTATTTCGGGGTTTCGTATATTGAAGTCCCATAATATTTGCAACAGGACTCGTGAAATCACGAAACACGAAGTCCTGAAGGGACAAAAGGATTTTGTGGGACACAAAATTAGTAGGGTGGACAGGTGGTTCACTATCGACATGGGAGTCAAATTTCGTTGACCATTTGGGGGTTTCATTGGGTGAAGTCCCGAAATCCTTGCATTGGGATTCACGGAATCATGGAATCTGAAGTCGCAATGGAGTAAACGGTCGTTGAAAGGTTAACCTTGCGAGCGCATTAGAGTTTCGGTAAATCAGGTTTCGATAATCGAGGGAACGAGTTGCTTGACATCGCAACTCCCGAAATCGCGATAAGGAGAAATCCAAAATAGAGAGAGGAAGGATCAAGTGTTGATTGATGTCGGGCTTTAGAGATTAAGAGACAAGGCGCTTGATCACCAGATTCGCGAAAGTGCAAAGTTCGATCTCCCGAAGTATAAAAGGGGGAAAATTTTCTCGAAGTTATTTGTGGGTGCAGATATCCCGAAAGGGAAATAGAAGAGCCATTTTCGGGAGATCTTCGGGCCAAGTGGAAGAGGAAAGATCCTGTGTGCATGGACCTTCTGACCTGCGGGTTGAGGGGAGCATCGCATGCATCAATTTGGTATCATAGCACAGAAAGGGTTCTTTGCTTTCTGTAGCAGAGAAAAGGAGAATTCACCATGCCGCCAAGAAGAAGGGATAGGAAAACACTCGATCCACCAGAGGATAGAGAAATGCCGAGAAGAAGAGGTAGGTAGATGACTGATCCAACCTTGGAGAGAGAGATGCGTGATCTACACGCCAGACTTGAAGACATGGAGATAGCAAAGAGGCGGATAGTCGATGTTGGGGATCTCAGTGATTTTGAAAGTGAAATTGAGGCTGAACATGTAGGGGAAGAAGTTGCAGCCGAAGATGCAGCAAACAAACATTTGATTAGGGCTATTGCAAGAATGTGTGCAAGAGAGAAAATGGAAATTCCAGTTTATGAGGGAAATCTAGATGCAGAGGAGCTTCTAGACTGGATTAGAGATCTGGACATATATTTTGACTATGAAGATGTCGAAGAGGACAAGAAGGTCAAACATGCTGTCACGAGATTAAAGGGACATGCAACATTGTGGTGGGAAGAGCTACAAGCTGACAAACGCTGCAAAGGCAAGCATAAGATCAAAAGTTGGGATAGAATGATCGCGAAGATGAAGGAGAAATTCATCCCTAGAGATTATCAAATTACTCTGTTTCAAAGGATGCAAAACTTGAGACAAAAGCTGATGACAGTGAAAGAATATACTGAAGAATTCTACAGGCTGAACATCAGGGTAGGTCATCGAGAAAGCAATGATGAAAAAGTTGTCAGATACATGAATGGCCTGAGATATGACATTCATGATGACCATACGAACGGTGGAAGATGCTTATCAGATGGATCTAAAAGCAGAAGAGAAGCTGAGCCGAAAGCAGGGTCAAAGAGGGCGAGGCAGAAGTCAGCCCAAAAGCAAATTAGTTGACCAGGATAAAAATCAGAAACCCAAGGAGGACTGGAAGAAACCTCAGACTCAAACTGAGAGAGGTGGAAGCTCATAGTGAGGGCAATATGCTGAACAAAGAGGGAAGCATACCGAGCAGAGAGGAGACTACGCTGATACTAATATGTTTCCTTGTACCAGAGGTAGAGGAAGAGGAAGAGGAAGAGGTGGAGTGATAACATGCTTCACATGCGGAAAGGTCCAACACAAGTCTTACGAGTGTCCAGACAAAAATAAAGAAGGAGGTGAGACTCACATTTCCAAAGCGCAGAGGCAAAATATTGAGGCAGAAGATGCTAAAGGCGAAAGATCGCTAATGATGCGAAAAGTTCTTTTAACACCAGAGAAGGAGGTGGAGAGTTCAGTCCAAAGAAACAAACTTTTCCAGACTGCTTGCAAGACGAAGGAAAGGATATGCAAGGTCATTGTGGATAGTGGTAGCACATATAATCTCGTTTCTACAGAGATGGTAGAAAAATTGGAGCTGGAGATGATTGATCATCCAAGCCCATACAGAGTTTCATGGCTACAAAAAGGACATCAGGTAACTGTCACTAATCAGTGTTTAGTTGAATTTAAGATAGGAGGATATAATGATAAGATACTCTATGATGTTATTCCTATGGATATTTTTCATCTATTGCTAGGTAGACCGTGGCAATATGACAGAAATGTGATTCATGATGGGAGAATGAACACATACACCCTAGAGAAGAATGGGAGAACTCACATATTGCTTCCAATCAAGGATAAGGAGGTGAAACCTGAAGTAAGAAACATTGTAATTCTCATGAGTGGGAAGGAAATTCTTACAGAGGTCAAGAAGAAGGAAGAACTGCAATTCGTTGTGGTCAGGAAGCCTAGAATTGTTTTGACCAACACAATGGTGGATGATTTACCCGAAGAAATCCAGAAGTTGCTGGAAGAGTTCATTGATATAGTAGTGGACGAACTACCTCGTTCATTGCCATCGATCATAAGTCTGAGTCATCATATTGATCTCATACCAGGATCTAGTTTTCCAAACAAAGAAGCGTACATATTAACACTGCAGGAGAATGAAGAGGTCAAAAGACAAATCTAGGATTTGTTGGACAAAGGGTTGTTTAGAGAAAGCTTGAGTCCATGTGATGTTCTGACAGTACTCAGTCCAAAGAAAGATGGAGGTTGGAGGATGTGTACTGACTCGAGGATGTTCAACAAAATAACCATCATGTACAGATTTCCGTTGCCAAGGATGGATGATCTGATGGATTTCTTGAGTGGAGAATTTTTTTTTTTGAAGATTGATTTGAAAAGTGGTTATCATCAAATCCGCATGAGAGAAGGTGATGAATGGAATACAACATTCAAAACCAATGAAGGGTTGTATGAATGGATTGTTATGCCATTTGGCTTAACAAATGCGTCGAGTACTTTCATGAGGCTGATGAACAAAATCCTAAGGGAGTTCATCGGAAAATTTGTCATTGTGTATCTGGATGACATACTGATTTTTAGTAAAACAGTGGCAGAGAATCTGAAATATTTGGCTACAATGATGGAGAGGTTACAGCAGGAGAAGTTGTTGATAAACATGAAGAAATCCTCATTCATGAAGACATAACTCATCTATTTGGGCTTTGTTATTTCTGTGGATAAATTGAGGATGGATCCAGGTAAAGTGGATGTGATCAAGAATTGGCCATCACTGAAGAGTATATTTAAGGTGAGAAGTTTTCATGGATTGGCTAGCTTCTATTGAAAATTCATTAGGAATTTCAGTGGAATTAGTGCACCGATGATGGACACAGTGAATAAGAGACATAAATATTTTCACTGGACAAAGAAGCTGAGAAGGAAGATCACAGAACAACCAGTTTTGGTGTTGCCGGATTTCCAAAAGACATTTCAAGTGAAATGCGATGCAAGTGGGTTCGCAATAGGGGTAGTCTTGAGTCAAGAAGAGAGGTCGATAGCATACTTCAGTGAGAAGCTGAATGAAGCGAAAGTGAAATACTCCACTTATGATAAGGAGTGTTATGTTATTATTCAGGCATTGAAGAAATGGAGACATTACTTGATCCCGAAAGAGTTTGTCTTATACAGTGATAATCATGCATTGCAGTTTGTGACTCAAGAGGAAAAGTTTAATCAGAGACATGTTAAATGGGTTGAATATATGCAGAATTTTACTTTTGTGATTAAACATGTTTATGGTACTGCTAACAAAGTTGTTGATGCTTTGAGCAGAAAGTGTTTGCTATTACAGGAGTTAAGAGTCAAAACGTTGGGTTTTGATGATCTCAGGGACATGTACATAAATGATCCAGATTTTAAAGAGGTGTATGGAACAGCTAATAATCCAATTCTCAAGGATAGAAGCCAGTGGGTAGAATACATGATCCAAGAAGGATTATTGTTTAAAGGTAATCAACTTTGTATTCCAAAATTCTCCATGAGGGAGAATTTGCTGAAGGAGAAACATAGTGGAGGATTGACAGGACACTTTGGTCATGAAAAGACATTTGCGAAGTTGAATGAGTCATATTTTTGGCCAGGAATGTGAGCAGACGTCAAGAGATTGGTGGGCAGATGCAGAATTTGCCAGCATTCGAAAGGAAAGAGACAGAATCCAGGATTTTATCAACCGTTACCCATACCTGACAGGCCATGGGATGCAGTCAACATGGATTTCATATTGGGGTTGCCAAGAACACAAAGAGGATTTGACTCAATATTTGTGGTGGTGGATAGATTTTCCAGGATGGCACACTTCATTCCATTTCAGAAGACCAGTGATGCAACTCACATTGTGAATCTGTTTTTCAAAGAAGTCATTTGACTTCATGGCTTTCCAAGGATTATAGTTTCGGGTCGAGACACTAAGTTCGTAGCACACTTTTGGAGGACCTTATGGAAGAAGCTGGGAAATAACTTTTCATTTAGTTCAACTTATCATCCTCATACAGATGGACAGACAAAAGTGGTGAACAGAAGTCTGGGAGACTTGCTAAGGAGCTTGGTGACAAAACACCACAGCCAGTGGGACAACATATTACCACGGGCAGAATTTGCTTATAACAACTCAATTAATAGAAGCACGGGGTAGAGTCCATTTCATATTTTCTATGGCATGCAGCCAAGAGGAATTTGTGAGCTAAGAGATTCAAAACTGACTATGATTAGGAGCGCTAGTGCAGAATATCTCGCAGAAGCAATGAAGGAACTTCGCAGCCAGGTGAAGGAGCGATTGCAGAATTCGATCCAGGAATATAAGCACAGAGAAAAACAACAAAGGAGACAACTTTAATTTGAGGTTGGTTATTAGATTCTAGAACAATTGAGAAAAGAAAGGTTCCCGAGAGGAGCATACAACAAACTGAAGATGAAGAAAATCAGACCATGTAAGGTCTTGAAGAAATTTGTGGCAAATGCGTACAAGATTGAATTAACCGATGGGATCGGAATTTCTGCGATATTCAATATCTCAGATTTGTACCCCTATAAAGCTGAGGAAAAAGGGACACGGAATGAACAGCTAGAGGTCCAGTGGACAAAACGGATGCCGATTGCAGAAAAGTAGCAGATGGAGTGCATACTGGACAAAAGGGTCAACAAGAAGACCAGGAAAAAGAAATACTTTGAATATTTGGTTAAGTGGAAAGGCCATCCAGTTGAAGATGCTAGCTGGGAGAATGAAGCAAAGATGCAGAGGCATGGACACACCGTATGTGAGCTCATGGATAGGAGCCCATGAAAATTTTCAAGCAAGGGAGTATGATGTAGGAGCATCTCAAGCAAGCCAGCGCAGAGACAAAAGACAGCTGGAAAAGCACCCCAGCACAAGTTTTGAAAATGTCTTGAAACATTAATGAAGTCATCAAGTGGAGGCACACTTGTAATTAGTAAACAGACCTTGAGCAATTTCCTCTCGTCCTTAGTAGGTAGAAGGAATTTATGATAGTTAATGCAAGTAGATAGAATTTAATGCATAGATTAGACAATTTAGAATGAGAGAGGGAAATGGGATATAGACATCGTCATTGTGTAATTGTGAGATAGAATAGAGAAGAGAGCATAGAAGAGAAGAAGGAGAGGATACAATTGAGAGAATAGAGAATAGAAGAGAAGAATCAGAGAGCTGTGTAGCTTAAGCCCATGTACAGAGGTTCTGGATTAATACAAGAAGGCTTTGATTCATACTCATGGTGTTCAATATTCTCTGTGTATGCATTTTTTGAATGTTATGCTCATGAATGTTTTACTCTTTCTATCATGCAATTGATTTTATGATATGTATGAATGATTTCTTGTTAAATTTTTGAAATCTGAGAGGAAGAGTAAGGGAAATGAGTTCCAATTATTTCTCTATCTGAGCAAGAGTTCCTGCAAGGAGTGCAGTTGAATTGTCCGCAAGGAGTGCGTTGAGAAAGGGTTCAGAGGTTTTTCTCTGAAAGCTCAGATAAGATAGCTTTTGTTCTCATTCCCTCAGAAGTGTAGCTAGGGACAGGAGCCGTGCAGGGGGTACGTAGGCCGAGTAGGGGTTCAAGTTTTGTAACCTGAGTGAAGTATTGAGAGACTGCTACTGCAAGGAGTGCGTAGAGTCGAGGGGAGTTCAACACTCAAAGGTGTTTGAAGGTTTTCCGCAAGGAATGTGAGCAAGAGGTTTCTGAAAGACTTGAAGTCATGGAAAAGTTCAGAGGGATTTGAACCTTCGAGGCCGTCGAAGGAAGCATAGGAATTTTGTACATTCGAATAGTGAGAAGGCATCGCAAGTTTGTGTCGCAGGCAGTTGAGTACCATGGAAAAATTACTTTGGTAAAAAGTTGCAGAAGTCCTTGAGAAGGAAATAATGGACGATTGAAGTCCCGTAATATTTGCAACAGGACTTGGGAAATCATGAAACGTGACGTCCCGAAGGGACGAAAGGATTTTTTGGGCCACAAAATCAGTAGGGTGGACAGGTGGCGCACTATTGACATGGTAGTCAAATTCCATTGACCATTTCGGGGTTTCGTGGGGTGAAGTCCCAAAATACTTGCATTAGGATTCGTGGAATCATGAAATCCGAAGTCCCGACGGAGTAAACGGTCATTGAAAGGTCAACCTTCCAAGCACATCGTAGATTCGGTCAATCGGGTTTTGAGAATCGAGGGAACAAGTTTCTTGACATCACAACCCCGAAATCATGATAAGGAGAAATCCAAAATAGAGAGAGGAAGGATCAAGTGTTGATTGTTTTTGGGGTTCGGAGATTAAGAGACAAGGCGCTTGACCATCATATTCGCGAAAGTGCGAAGTCCGATCTCCTGAAGTATAAAAGGGGGAAAATTTTCTCGAAGTTATTTGTGGGTGAAGATTTCCCAAAAGAGAAATAGAAGAGCCATTGCCGGGAGCTCTTCGGGCCAAGTGGAAGAGGAAAGATCCTGTGTGCGTGGACCTTCTGACCTACGGGTTGAGGGGATCATCGCATGCATCACTTCCTTTCTCGTCTTCATCAACAGGCTAGACAGGAAGTTTCAGAGCTCTGTAGTTTCAGTTTATCACCTTCAGGAAATCAATTCCCAACAACTCTCTCACCCATAGAGATTTCTCACGAGCCTGAAAACCCACCTCTTCAATATCCCACTGGCTTGACAACCCACTTCTTTAGTCCAAATCCCAAGCTAACCAGCTACAAAAACAAGTATGGCTATGGATATAGGTTCAAGTACAGTGGCATGAAGGTACATAGGATAACCCAATGAGTGTCTTAATCATCATGGTGTGATTGACTGAATACTAGAATGATGAAAGTAATGATGGAAAGAATGATGGAAAATCAGCTATGTCCCAAAAATATGTATGCATGTCTCCAACTTGACACTTGTCATGTTGGGAGCTACTTTGGCCCACTTGTCCCCAAATTTGGAACTTAGGATAAAATAATTATCCATACTTTATATTTTAATAAATATTAATATAATATTCCTTTTTGGCTTAAGATCTCTAGCCTAGCCCTTTTCCTTAACTTTTATCCCCCCCGCCTTTCCCTAACTAGTGAAGTTTAGTCCCCCATACTCTTTTATCATGGTTAGTCTATGCGCAACAATATATTTTATATTAATGCTGAGACATATATAAAATTAGGTGCACTGGCCTTTAACATATAGGCTCTCCGGCCTAATAATCACAAAAATGGCTCACCAGCCTATAAAACACATCATATACACAAAGGCTTCGTGGCCTCAAAATCATGCGCACTTAAGTTGTTACGCGCGACATCCTGGAATGTGCACATTTCCTCATTTTACTATGCAATACATGCGTGCACTATGCCATGAAAGGTGCATACAAAAAATGATATCAAACAAATCACCAGCTTAAGACATTTTCATTTACATTACAATTGGGTTCGGCCTAGGGTTATTACAATTATACCTAGACAAAGTTCTTACTTGGCACCGATGGTAATGGTACTCAATAAAGATGGCTCATGGCGTATGTGTCTGGATTATAGAGAGCTTAACAAGATCACTATTAAAGATAAGTTTCCCATTCCTGTCATTGATGAATTGTTAGATGAAATAAATGGAGAAACCTATTTGACAAAGTTGGATCTCCATTCAGGGTATCATCAGATTAGAATTAAGGAAGCCGATATCCCAAAAACAACATTTTGAACACATGAAGGCCATTATGAATTTTTGGTCATTCCTTATGGCCTCACAAATGCACCTTCGACATTCCAAGGGTTGATTAATTCCATTTTCAAGCCCTTCCTTCGAAATTTTTTGTTAGTATTTTTTGATGATATACTAATTTAAAACAAGTCTTGGGAGGATCATGTGTGACATGTTGACAAGGTTCTACAACTACTAAAGGAGAAACAACTATATGCCAAACCATCCAAAAACATTTTTGGGGTGGAGGTAGATTATTTGTGTCACATTGTATCTCATGAAGGTGTCAAGGTAGACCCTAACAACATTAAGGCCATGATGGACTAGAAGATTCCAAAAACATTGAAGAATCTTAGAGGATTTTTGGGTTTTAAAGGTTACAACCACAAGTTTGTTTAGAACTATAGAAGAATAGCAACACCTTTAATGAAATTAACTAAGAAGGATTCATTTACATGGACTCTAGAGGCAATTCAAGATTTTGAACAATTTAAATATGTGATGTGTAAATCTCATGTCTTGACCACACCAGAATCCACAAAAAACTTTATTGTGGAATGTGATGCCTCAAGAAATGGTATTGGTGTTGTTCTAATGCAAGAAGGAAATCACCTTGCTTTTGAAAGTTGACCACTCAAGGGAAAGGACTTACACAAAGCCATTTATGAGAAGGAAATGATGGAAATACTACATGAATTGAAGAAATGACACCCTTACCTAATAGGTAGGCACTTCAAGGTCAAAACATATCATCATAGTCTTAAATACTTCTTCGAACAAAGACTATCTTCATAAGATCAACAAAAATGGGTGACCAAGATATTGGGTTATGATTTTGAAATCATCTATAAAAAAGGGAAGAAAAATGTTGTGGAAGATGCACACTCAAGAAAGGATGAAGAAGTTGGGGCCTTTCACTATGTTATCTCAATAATCCAACCTGATTGAATAATAGAAGAGAGGGATGAATGGAAGAATGATGAAAACCTGTGGACTCTCACTCAAAGGTTGTAGTAGGATTCCAATGCATCAAATACATTTACATGGAAAAATGATTCACTATGGTACAAAGATCACTTATATTTATGTAATAACTCCCAACTCAAACAAAAGGTACTATTGGAACTGTACATTGCTCCAGTTGGAATGCACTCGATATTTTTGAAAACCTACCATACGGTCAAGATGAAATTTTTGGGGATGGCCTTAAAACTGATGTTCAAAGGTTTATGGCTGAATTTTTCGTTTTCCAACAAAATAATCTGGAAACAATTAATACCCTAGGTATTTTACAACCATTATCCATCCAAGTCAGCATTGGGAGAAGGCTTCCATGGATTTCATCACAGGGTTACAAAAGTTTGAAGGAAAGAGTGTCATAATGGTGGTTGTTCATAGACTGACCAAGTATGCACACTTGTGTGCACTCTCTTGTCCCTTAAAAGCCATTACAGTTTCCACAACGTTCATGGAGATGGTTCATAATCTACATGGGAGCCCAAAGATTATTGTAAGTGACAGAGATCCCATATTCACTAGACATTTTTGGACAATTTGTTTTTCTTGTTTGGGTACTCAATTGGCTCATAGCTCATCCTATCATCCTAAATATGGTGGAAAAACTAATATAGTGAAAAAATATCTGGAATGCTACCTTTTTTGCTTTGTCTCTGATAAACAAACAAAATGGTTCAAATGGTTACCCTTGGCAGAATGGTGTTATAACACTTCCTTTCATACTACAACAAAACTAACATCATTTATGGAACTCTATGGATACCACCCTCCTTCCATCACTTCTTCTCTAAAATAAAAATCTAAGGTTCAAGTAGTTGAAGATCAAAACGAGCATCAACAAAAAGTTCTCCAAATCTTAAATGAAAACCTGACCATGGAACGGAATTGCATGAAACAACAAGCAAATCAGCATCGTAGCGAAAGAAGTTTTGAAGTAGGGGATTGGGTGTTTTTAATACTAGAACTATACAAACAAATGTCACTCAAGCAAGCCAATAAGGATAATAAATTATCACCAAAGTACTATGGCCCTTATAAGGTGTTGAAAAATATTGGTACTATGGAATACAAATTGGAGTTTCCTATATCTTCACGAGTACACCCTATTTTCCATGTTTCATGCTTAAAGAAGCTTATAGGTGAAAAGATCCCAGTTCAAACTATATTTACATAACTTGATGAGGAAGGAAAAAACATATTGGAGTGTGAAGCAATCACAGACAGAATAATTCACCAACTGAGGAATAGATCCATTTCAGAGTATCTCATTAAGTGGAGGAAACTACCTACTGAAGATTCCACATGGGAAGATGGGTCCTTTATACAGAAGCATCCATAATTACTCAAGAATTGCAGACAACACTTGTCTGAAGGGAAGGGGCATGTTAAGCCCTAAATAGTGGCACATTACCCCTTAATTGGGGAATATTACATTAGTAAGTTTATTTTATCTATGTCAGCTTGGGTCCATTAGTTGTAATTGTACCTCCTAGTCTCCTATATATACCAACGAGACCTTTTCATTTGGATTCCTCTTTTATTTGGAAATTTATTTGGTGTATAAGGAGGTTTCCCCCTCAAAGAGTCTTATTATTTGAAATTATCTCTTTTGCAAGGCATTGCTTACTTATTCTGAGGTTTCTCTATGCTACCTTGATATTTGGTTCTTAAAAAAAGGGGTATTCTGATGTAATATATTTCAAGCATGGACCTCATTAGATGAGATAACATGTGGTTGTTTTCACATGCCCACTTTGATTTGTACACAAATGGAGCCTTGAAGGAGCCTTGAAGAAGCCCTACAACTAAGTCAAGAAGCCCTTAAAGTCAAGTGAAGAATCCCCTAAATCCAAGAGAAGAATCCCTTAAAGTAAAGTAAAGAAGACCCTAAGGTTGACCATCCATAAGGAAGTGGTGCGACCCAAAATTTGTGACCCTTGGTCACACCCCTTCATGTGGAGAAGAATTATATAAAACCAAGAGCCTCATTTGGAATTATTATCACACCAATTCGAACTAAACAAGTAAGAGGAGTGAATTTCATCCTCTAGGAGTGAAATTCCAAGGGAAGATGAAGAGAACAAGGACAAAATTCCTAGGGAAGATGAAGTCTTGTGATTATTTGTTCTAATGTTTTCTTTGAATTTCAAATTGGAATTTTTTAGATAAAGTTTTTTACTGAACAATTCAGATAGTGAAACTTTGAGGTATTCCATAAGAGACAGCGAAGAATATTGGGTACAAATTCCAAGTCTTGAATCATTACAGGTTTGAAGTTATATGCATTGGAAGTTGAGGTTTTTAAAACTAGGGTTTTATTCTTCAAAATGAGTCATCTTGTCATTTTCGCTATAACTTTGTTTTGGAGATGATTCAAGGGGAGAAACATGGATGGATTTCAAAGAATATATAGAATATAATTGGGTACAATTTTTGTATCTTGATTCATTACATATACATATTTATACTTGTTGGAAATTAGGGTTTGTGACTAATACAAAAAATAGTTTGAAACATGTGTTCAAGATAAAACAATTATATATGAAACTTGGTATGTCCAAACTAAATTCCAATTGTTGAATTAAAAGGATAATAAGTCCTGATATCCGAGGTCCAAATTTTAGAAACAAAAAAGGAAAATTGAGCTCATCGAGAATCTTACAGGTTTGTGTATTTGAGGTACAGTTTTGAGTCGTTTTGTATGCATATTTAAGAAGTGATTTTGAGATTTTATTTGAAGGTTTATTTTAATGGACAATTGGTTGTCACTGATTTGAATACTTGGAGAATTTTGGAATCCCTAGACAAGTGGTCGATATTGATCGTGATTTATTCATCATTGATTTCAACAAGAGTGGTTGATGTTAAAATATGTGATGGGTTCATTTGAAGAAGTCTACAAGAAGCCCCAAAGGTGTGGTTATGGAACCCAAACTTGATAAAGGAATAAAGAAATGAAGGATAGTGTAAATGCAGGTAATACATTCATATATGGATACTTATTTTCATACTATTTTCGGTGATAGTTGGTATGCCACATGGTTTCTCAAAGTTATGGAGATACGCCCTCATGAAGTTGGAAGCCCCCGAAGAATGGTAAAGAATCCCTTAGATGGTTACAAGTCATTAATGAAAGGGTAAAGAGGTTGTAAAAAGAAGGTACTATTATCCCTAAAGTTAAGGAGAGAGGTTACTTAGAAAACACACACACACACACACACATATATATATACCTCAATAAGTCTCTCACGAGTACATTCACTCATACATTCTATTGAATATCTCTAAGTGAGCAAATGATCTTTGGGAAAGTTTGCGACAATAAAATATGAGGCAACACAAGAGTGGGAAGTGTGGGAGTTTTGGGTTTCCATAGGAGGGTGATAATTTATGAAGAAAACCTAATTTGGATGACCCCCATGGGTAAAAAAACTAGTGTCCCACGAGGCACACCAACGGGTTTCCTAGTGCATGCCATGCAAGGCTCTACGCGACAGGAGGTCTCAGTCCTGCAAGGATAAAATAGAACTAGTGAGAGATGTTGGTACTAGGTGTTTTATGCCTACAATGGTCTACTTATCTATTGTATGATACAATAGGGTGTCTACAATATTACAAGTATGATTATGTGCTTTTTTTTAGGGTTATGCTTGTCATGATATGGTACATGCTTGAGTCATGGTGATGAGGGGACATGATATGGTACACTTTGGAGATGATATGATACATTGTTAGAAGCACATCTTCGTATATGATTTGGTATATGTTGTGGTGATTATATTACATTGTTGATATACAAACTTGGTATATGGTGGCACATGTATGAGGTATATTTCATAATGATATTGATGCATGTTTGAGGAACTTCTTGATATTGTTATGACACATTTTTGAGGTACATGCATTGTATGTTTTGGTACATGGTGTATGGCATGATTGAGACATATCTTGAGTGATATGGTATATGGATGAGGTACATTTCATGGTACATGGTTTATAATACATGTTGGCACATGGTCGATGTTATGGTATAGGCTTGATGCATGGTATGGTACATGTTTATTACATGTTTTGGTACATGTTTGTACATAGTATGGTACATGGTTGATTTACATGGTATGGTACAATTTGGTGTACATGGTTGATGCATGGTATAATATAGTTTGATGTACATGGTTTGGTATCCATGTGACCAGATTAGTTGGTTGGTGGTATATCAATGATAGAGACAATGATAGGGACAATGATATGTTGAATGATTGGTTGATCATGAGTCACAAATTGATGTGACAGTGGTAGTCACAAGTTGATGTGATAGTGATAGTGACAAGTTGGTTGATGTGAAACAACCCCTCTGTTACATCATATAAGTAATTGAGAAATAGTAATNATTGGACATCAATAGAACAAGTGAAACACGATATTAACATACTTCAGTAATACACATTCTATTTCATTCATATCATTGCACAACTAGATTTAGATACAACTTCAATGTATTAAGGATCATCCACATCACGTAAGATAACATAGAATGTCTACCCACCCAGCCTATCCTGGAAGGTTAAGAATTCCAATACATATAATCAACGCTCAAGTCTAGGATTATTCTAATTGAATTTGAACATTTAAGGTCTCAAGAGTAGACATTGTTCTGAGGAACAAGGAAGTATCTAATTCCCATAAATTCAATCTATTCCAAATTTCAACTATAATTCCCAACATTCTTAACTACAATCTCTTCAAAAACACAAAAAATCTAATAATGTGGTCACCACTTCATAACACAATGTATACTATTACAATAATTCATTTCTTACTAATTTAAAGGATCAGAATAATTTTGAATAGTATCATGGAAAAAACTTAACAGTAAAAACCAGAGACCCTTAAACATTCAATCTATATTTAACAACAATTTCACTTTACTTAAGTTTACTTGGAATTAGTGTGAAAACACTACATGGTACACCCAAGTAGATAGATATTTGATCTACATAACAATTTAAAAGAGGAAAGTAAGAGAAGAAAAAATATCTCAAATGCATAGAGGAAACCATAAGCTTATTATGAAATTTCTCAAACTAACAGATATTGTGATGAATAAATTATGCAATTGAGTGAAAGTATATTATGAGAATGAGTAAAATTTCAGTACGAAACCCAAAGTTTCTCTTATGGGTGTCAGAGTGAAAACACATCCAGAGCCAACTTCAGTAGTGCGTAGAGGGGCTCCTTGAAGGCTCCGAGTTTAGAAGAAAGAGCGCCCAACATGCATAGAGAATAAACAAGTTGCTTGGAGGCCTTAAATTTTGGAAGAATAAATCTAAAGAAAGATATTGTGAAGTTACAAAGGAGAGGCGCAAAGGTTCACACACAACAATTAGGGTTCTGAGATCAGGAGAGATGGGTAAGTGAAAAATCAAGTTCACCTCAAAAAGTGGCAAAGCTCAAGAGAAAAAGAGAGTGAGGGTTTTAAATGAGGAAACCAAGAGTGTCAAATCCCTTTGAAATACTTAATGGAAAAGAACTAATCATGAGGAGTTGAAATCCTAACAACCATCCAATAAGATCATATTAGTGCACTCGTTAAAAAATGAGACCTTTGGGATTCATCACTTCGGAAGATCTGAGTTGTTGGTATTAAAAGGGCCTTGAAGCCTAAAGTTGTGGAGTGAAACTACATCATAGATCGATGAGAGAATGTGAGCCATTGGATCCTCAAGGGTTCAGGGATTCAACAATTTCGGTTCATAACTATCGAGGAGATAATAAACCTCAAAGATATGAATTCCCAAAGTAATGTATAGTCATCGATCTGGTGATTGAACGAGGGTTGTAGATCTCTTAGCTTTCATTCGTCAAAAGTTCGGTAGTTCGACACTATGATGAATTTGAGTCATGATGTTAAAATCTAAGGAACTCCTGGAATCCTGAAGTTCAAAGTAAATCATGACCATCATTTGTTGGAAAGGAGAGTGTTATAACCCTAAAATGCACCATACAGGTTTACCTGGCATCAGGCCAACTCATGCCTCTTCCTAGCCAAAGCCATGTTGAGTAACTCCTCAAAAAACCACTCAAAACAAGCAACCCGCGCCCTAACTTCTCACTGGGCACG
>ML794750.1:30141-54463 GCA_009831015.1 Picea engelmannii | reverse complement strand
ATCTATGTCATTTGATTTATGTTTTATTTCTAACCCCCTATTAGATCAGTAGCATGCATGTGTAGTCTTATCTTGATTGCAGGAAGCTTTGTAGAAGGGGCAGCAGCATCAAGGAAATAGAAGGCTCAACGGAGGATCTACTTTAAGCATCGTTAAAAAGGTGAGTTAATTCTTCCATTGTTTGCTCGAAAAGGGGTTGAGATTTTGGGTAGAAGGTTAAAAGTTAAATCTTAAGGGTCATTTTCTGCATATAAGTTTAGAGCCCTAGCTTATTAGTCTGTAGGGTAGAATACCCCACAACAGAGAGAGTTGTAGATCTCTGAGTAAGTCAGGATTCGACACTCCGGCTAGATCGAGACATAACTACTAAGGATTAAGAAAACCCCGAAGTTCAAAAGTACCAGAGTGAAGGATAGTCGTAGATATAGCGATTGATAGAGGACCATTATATATCCAAAACTTCATCCTTCGGAGGTTTTGTAATTCAGAAATCCTTAGGAATTGAGTCGTTGTTGCAAAAATGTGAGAAACTCTGAGAGTTTTTAATTCTGGAGTGGATGTCAGCCATTGATCAAGGAAAAAGTAAGTCGTTATATCCCCAATACCTCCGATGGTTCTAAAATATGAGTGATATAGTTTAGAGTTGTGGAAGAAGAGAAAATCCCTGAAGCCCAGAGTTCCGAAGTGGATCTCCACTGTAGATTCTCGCGTCAGGAGAATCTTCACCAGTTGTTCGATTAAGTTCATAATCGTTGATGAAATAAGGTAGAAATATAACATTAACCTACAATTTTTGGTCAGCGTCGCTTAACACCAAATTTAGTTGGTAACATGCCAGGTGGAAAGGAGTGTTGAAGTTCAAAAACCTCTAGAGCACTAGAGTCTCAGAGCTCCAAATAATGCCTTTTTTTTTCAATGCTAGGTTCTATCTTGTGGTCACAATCATAACTTAACAAGGAAAAAGGGATAACGCCTAGGATTAAAAGTATGTAAAAACTCTCAAAAACCTTCGAACGAGCATCCCACAATCTCGAAAAAAATAATGGATTTACATTACAAAAATTACAGAGACCCCACGCTACTAATAACTTTGGGTTAACCAAAAATTCAACATGAGACACAGAATAATTTTGGATTTAAAAACATTTCAACGGGGATCCACCATACAACATAATTGAATGGTCATACGTTTTAATAGGAAATTATAATATAGGGTTTCGGATCTAGAGTACAATTCAACATGGATTCGATCATATGAATTGAATTAGGATTAAATGTCATTCAACAGAGAACATATGAATACAAATTTGAACTTAAACCCTTAGTTTACCAACTAAGAACACACTATTAAATTTTCTTAAATAATATCAAATAAAACTCTTACCATACAAAATTCTAATATGGAATAAAACACAAATTTTAGAACACAGAACTTACACTATAAATTCAAATTTTACAATGAGGATCAAGCCACCCAATCTAGAGAGAAAAAACGTCTAAAATTTAAAGTGAAAATTAAAAATATAAAATACGTAACTATTATTCATTTGAAAGCATATGTAACAATTTTCATTCATAATTTCTAGTGATTTTACAGTGACCCTATCAATTGATCATACTAATACACTCATATTACAAAATAAATTCAGAATATAAAAATATCGGGACCAACGAAGGTTGTGTAATGAAGATTCCCTTCAAATGTTGCACTCCTTCCTTACTTTCTCCTGCTAATCACAGAGACTTCATTGGAACCTCCCAGGCAATGCTAGGGGTACTCTTCTTGCACCTTATCTCCTCGAGCCGCAAAGTTTCCACACACAAGAAACCAACAATAATATCTCCAAGACTTGCTCGCAAGGAAGATCTTCCACTCTTTTTACAATCTTCGTATCCCAACTCTCACAAGTAAAAAATAGTCCAACAAAAATTTGGTAGCATAACGATGCTCAACAAATTAGATCCCATTCCCTTCTCCATTATTTATTTTATAGAAAATTTTTCACTGACACATGTACTCATGCACAAACAATTAACTTTTTAGTTAGTTTAATTAGGATCATTCCTCCACACACATGTAACACTCTCCCCAATTTACACCAGTAATTACCAATTTCAATTTATTTAAAAATTCAAATTCCCTCACATTCCTCAATGTGTTCCTATTTTCACTCTTAGGTGTCCCTCTGTTCCCCAGATTCTCATTAAAGAGTGTCTCCTAACTAGATCTTAGTTGGAATTGGATTAAGAGTCTTCTTATAGTTATACTAGTGGTAGGTTAGCTCAAGATTATATTCTATGTACACCCAACCTCTCAAGTTATTGTTTATTTCAATTTAAAAATCCATTTTTATTAATTTCATGCACACATGTGCATTTTATCCAATATTTAGATTTTTATCACCTTTTTCTAGAATTAGATTTATCCCAAATTTAATATTTTAATTAGTCCCCAAATTAAACTTAAATTTAGGAAAAATATTAGACTTAGGATTAGACTCTTATTAGGATTTTAAGTTAATAATCTATTGTTTAATTAATTAGTTAATCCAACAAGTCTAATTATTTCAATTTTTTTTATGCCACCTAGATTTATTGACTCAATTTTAATTATGTGATGTGCCCTTCAAGACACACCTCCATGCTCCAAGGATGCTACTCACCTTAGACTAGTTTTGGAAGTTGTCTGACCCTTAAAGTCAAAATTCCACTCGATCGACCTTGTGAGAGACTAAGGGATTCTAAGGAATAAGGACTCTACCTTATTGCACGCTCCTTAGAAATATTTGTGAGTGGTTATCTTAGTCCGCCCTCACGACATAGTGGACATTTATAAATAGGTAATCATTAACCTACTGTTTAGACTATGGTGGGAGTGCTAGTAGGTTGTGATAGGGACGTTGCAACACCTCTCCCTAAAATGTCTAGTTTTTGTGCATGGCCCCTCTACTCCTTATGTGAATTGGATAAGAAAGCATCATCAAGCTTGCATTCACTGACAATAATTCCATATACATGAATCATACTAAAATAAGTCATACAACTATGTGTGGGAAATGAAATACTCAATAGATACAATCCACTCCTTGACTCAATATGGAGTCCAAGGGAATCCATCGATGCCATCAACATCATTAACCTATCATGTGTCTTTCACACTTAGGATGACTCGTCAAAATCATCTGTCACTATATATTCATCGATATAATCAATAATCCATAACACCACAACATCATCATATACAACCCATAATCGAAAATCACAATGTACCATACCTAGATCACTTTCACGAAAGTGTCCTAAAAGAATAATTCAATAATAGTTTTCTCAGTAGAGTGAGATGTTACATGATATGAAAATTATAGTGACAGGTAAAAGTGACAAGTGATAGTGATTGGTTACATTGGCAGTGACAACATCGATGATAGTGACAGTGAGTCCACAGTTATATTTTAGGGCGACAAGATGGGGAAAGGAAATGGGGTTTTAGCCTTCATCTGGTTGGTGTTGAAGAACTCAGGGATTTGGTGCTTCCTTTCGGTTGGTGCCTGTAAATCAGGGGGTCGTAGCCTCCTTCGTATTGGTGTCAGATAACTCATGCAGTTGGTGTTTTCTTTAGGTTGGTGCTAGAGAATTTGGAAGCTGGTGCTTCCTATGAATGTAATATTTGATATGTAAGAGAAAACATTTCATGGTTTTCTCCCATTTGGATTTCCATGTAAATTCTAGAGTAATATGTATCTATGGTTACTTTTTATGCATTATTGATTTATATTGTTGATGATATATTGAATGTCAATGATAAATTGTTGAATATCATTGATAAAGTTGAAGTTTACATATTATGGTCTACAAAGTGCTCAAACTAATTCACCCCCCTCTCATTATTGGTGAATATTCCAAAAAATTGTACCAGAGCTGGTTCCTTCAAGAAAACAGTCTAACCACTAGAAGGTATATCATGGAGAGAAACAAGGCATAAAATAAAGGAATACCATAATTTGATGGTGAGAATGGTGAAACCTATGAGATGTGGACTGTCAAGATGAAAACATTTTTATAGGTACAAGGGTGTGATGTTTGGAAATTAGCTCTTAAAGGATACACCACCAAAATTAAACCTTTGAAGAATTCATCTAATAAATAATTAAGAAGAATAAAAAAAATATCAATGGATTTCATATTGGAAGGATTATTTGATCCGATAAAAGACAAAGTGGGAAAATGTTTATCATCCAAAGAGATTTGGGATAATCTAGATAATATATACTTTGAGGAGTCTCATCCTATTATAGGGCCAGAGTGTACTGATTAGAACAAAGAATATGTTAAATTTGAATAAGAAGAAATATGTTCATCATGTTAGACAATTTGAGAAGAAGAAGATTGTGAAGAAGGAACAACATATATTGAAGTATAACTAATCGATTCTTTATATGAACTAAGAAATAAAGAGACAAAAATGAGTGACTCAAAAAATAATTGATCAAGCTAAAGCAATGTGTTCAAAGTTATAAATAATTCTAGGTAGAAGAACCCAGAAGGATTGAAGAAACATAAAAAAATCAGTTGGAATAAAAGCATAGTCTAGAAGCTAAAATTTCATGACTAAGAAAGGAACTAGAGTAGAAAGAAGAACTTAAGGAAAACAATCTTGAAGCAGAATTTAGTCAGTGAGAAAGAAGACTTGAAGAATAAATCATCTTCTTGAAAATTCATCTTGAGGAAGCGAAGAGAACAAAATAAATAATGAAGATCCAAATGACGAATAAGGAAGAAAATTGTGAGAATATTGAAGAAGAAGTTCTCTTATTAAGGGTTGAATTTGACAGACATAACAAGAAATTAAAAAAATCTTTAGTACTAGAAAAAACATATTTTGGATACATAGGTGACGCCTCATGCAAGAAAATTGCAAATCACAACAATAACATTTAAGTAAATAGAATTTCCACACAACCTATAAAGAAAGTTTAAGAGAAGCACTCCAGGTTGTCAGAAAGGAAGAATGAATAAAAGGGTAAGATCTATGTAGAAGTACTGAAAGGAAGGAATCATGGTCAACAAGAATCAAAGAATCATGAATATAATAGAGATACATCTTCAAGTAGAGCTTCCACATTCAAACATTAAACAAGATCATTCACTCCCAGGTATTAAAGTTTCTTTTATGGTCATTGTTAAATTTGTACTAACTTTGGACATAAGGATGTAAATCGCAGAGCATATGGAAGAAATGTTTAGAAAATAAATACCTATGTGGCTCCCCATAATATTGAATGTTACAAATTCCACAATTATGGTCACATAGCTTGGAATTGTAGAAGTATGATAGATCCCTCCATGAAAAAAAAATCTATGTCAGATACATGAAGGTTTGGAGAATAATAGAAAGAAAAGAAGAGCAAGTAAATAAAGAAAAGGTCTCAAAGATCCCAGGATTTGTAGTAGTGCGAAAAAGATAAGAAGAGCAATAACAAGCCCAAGATATTGTACTCTCAGGAATTGCAGTGCAACATCATAATGAATCCACAGGAAAAAATAAAGAAGTCATAGTTCAGACAAATGACGAGTACACAAACAAAGAGGAAGATTACTCTACATCAAAGAATGCATTTTTCCGAGCCATCCAACTTGAAAACTCCCAGTAAATATGAATATTGAACATGGGGATTCTAATCAACAACTCTATAGATTAGAGAAATATATTTTAGGCAGTTTGAATTGTTTGAAAAGATAAATTCAAATCAGTTGGATGGTAGAAGTACAAAATGACATATTCATTGATTGAAAAGTAGTGTTCCCAGACAAATATCATAGGAATGTCATTGGCACACTTTCCAGGAAGGGATATATTCATTACATTTTTGAGGATGTGTTGTAGATTATTGGAAATATTTTATTCAGCTCGAGAAACACGAATATGTCATGATCAGTTGTAGCAGAGAAGCCTTCATAATAACATCGTGAAAAATGGGTCGACATTGTGGATAATTGAGTAGAAGAGTTATGGATAGTTTGTGACATATAGACATAAACAAATTCATGAGATGATTATCAGGTACAAAAGACATGGGTTAGAGAATATTGATAACAATGGAATGATAATTGGAATCATCAACGGAAGTTATATCATCAGAGGGAAATCATTGAACGGTGTGGTCAAGTGAACATGAGAATTAAATGAAGAAATCAAGTAATGAATGATTTTTAAATATGTTAGTGAGTTACAAGAGGAAGCACAAATGGAAAATAAGAAAAACTATAAGAGAGGAAAGAAAATATATGTAGGTAGACCTACATTAATATACATGACATCTTGCAAACAATTCAAGGGAAGATAAATAATCAACGAAAGAGATCCAAAAAGGAAGATTAGTAGCATGAAGGAAGGGGGAGACATATCGACAAGGGGAGTTACCCTTTTATCAAAGGGGGATAAAGAGAAAGAATAGAAGCATGAAGACATGAGGAGGAGCTCGAAAGAGACATACCCTTTTCCATTTATGTCAAAGGGGGACAGAAAACCATGAGGAGAGAAACATTTATGATGAGCAATGGTCACAAGGGGAGCATGAGTGTTGGAGTATTAATGTTTCCATGAATGCCAAAGGGGGATATTGTTATCTTTTTTTTGGCATTGATGTCAACCATTGGAGAAGTCCAGAATCCCTAAAGAAGTGTTTGATATTGATGGTGAGTTTGTTGTCATTAATGTCAACAGATGTGATGGGTGAATTTGAATAAGTATACAAGAACCCTCAGAGATGTCGTTATGGAACACAAAGTTGATCGAGGAATAAGGACATGAAGTATAGTGTAAATGAAAGTAATACTTTCATATATGGATATTACTCTTCATGCCATTTCTGGTGATAGGTGGTATAGAACGTGGTTCCTCACGATTAGGGAGATATTCCCTCATGAAGTTGAAAGCCCCGGAAGAATGGTTAAGACGTCCCTAGATGGTTACAAGTCATCAATGAAAGGGTAAAGTGGTTGTAACAAGGAAGTACTAGAATCCCTAAAATTAAGGATATAGGTTACCTAGAAAAAGTAAATATGGACCTCAAGAAGTCTCTCACAAGTACATTCACTCATACATTCTATTGAATATTTCTAAGTGAGAAAGTGATATTTCTCCAAGTTTGCAATGAAAAGATCTGAGGTAGAGAAAGAGTAATAAGTGAAAGAGTTTCGGGTTTGCATAGGAGAGCAAGAATTTATGAGGGAACCCTAATTTAGATAACCCTTGTAGGTCAAACAACTTGTGTCCCGCAAGGAACCCCTACACGTTTCCTAGTTATTTTCACACAAGGCCCTGCTTGACAAGAGGTCTTAGTCCCACGAGGACAAGATAAAATTGATGAGAGATACTAGTATCATGTTGGTCTACTTATATTCTATCTGATACAACAATGTGTCTACAAGATTACATGTATTCTTATGTCCTTGTTTTGAGGGTTATGTTTTTCATGGTATCGTACATTCTCGAGGCATGGTGATGAGAAGACATGATATGGTACACTTTGGTGATGATATGATACTTTGTTAGAAGAAAATATTGGTATCTTATTTGGATTGTGCATATATTTACATGATGTTTCATTTTTGTTTTAGTTATTTTCATAAATTTAAGTAATAAGAGAGAAATAATTAACATGAGAACTCAGGGACGTATATTTCATAATACAATATTTTAGAATATTATGAGATCTATTGTGATGAAATATTCTATTGGAATATCCATTTCATTTTACAAATCACCCAAAGCTCTTCACATATTTTAGGATGAAGGATGTTTGGATTACTTCAATTGGTTATAGAGGTTTAAAACCTCTATTGTTCTAGAGTTTTCTAACAATTTCTAGATTTATATTGATCTAATGTGAGGTATGCGGATTAAAGCTATGGAATATAATGTATCAAGAGTGACATTTTTACCCACAACTAACAAAACATGGTTCAATCATAGGGTGACATATAACCACATGCACATTCACTTCTCATTGGAGATGAGAGGGTCGAGAATGGAGGAAAATGGGTAAAGAGAACCTATTTATGAATATTGTGGGTGATGTTTCATACCTTCTACAAAAATACTTAACTTGAAAATGAAACCATAGTCTACTTTTTGGCTAGCACGTTAAATTATTGAACCAACTAAGGCATTATAGCTTGGTAAACATGCCTTAATTTTTATTATATTCTCTATAGATTATGAGTCAAAATACTAGGGGGAGAAAAAAACCCATTACCATTGTTACTCACCATGGTTTGATAAAGTTATTCATAATTGATTATCTTTCCTAAAAAAAACCATACTTGGTAAATTCTTTTTCTGTATCCTTAGATGGTAGCAAAAGATGATGCAGTAGAGTAACACGAGGAAGAATTATAGAAATAATATTCAATAGAAGAGGATCACACTCTTGAGGAAGGAAGGCATGAAGGGGAAGAAGTTCTTGTAGATGAAGAAGATGAAGTGTGATTTATAGGAGAAAAACATGTAAAAGTTGAAATCAAAATATGCCAATTATAGAAGAGAATCATGTGACTAAGGACATGAAACCGAGAAGGAGAAAAAGGAAATATGAATGAGATATCTCTCCACCTTCTCCTAAAAGGAGAAGGGAAAGGTCCATTGTTGATCTCACCACCATTGTCACAGAAGAACCAATAGAAAAAAAAAAAGGCTATAGAATCAATTGCTACAAAATTAATTCTTACTTCTTAAGAATATGATGAATTTGCAGAGGAATTTCCTAACAATCCAATCCATGAATTTTCAGATAATATTGAAAAGGAAGATATACAAATTCTAGTAACCAAGAATAAAAGGATCGACATTATGAAAGGTAAGAATCATCTGAGAACTTCTTATAGAATAATTCTGAATATTAATCACAAATTAAAGAAATAGATTAATATTTTGTGCTACTAGTTAGGTTATACTTGAAGAAAGTTAAAATCATACAAATCCAGGGCAGCATTGGACACATTGGTTGAATCCCTTGAGGAATTTTCTTGGTCACCTTTTATTTTTCATGATGATGACAAAACAATGGAAGAAACAATTGCTATTGAAGGAACTCTTGGGGTTTCTACTAATTCTATAGATTCACTCATCATGTCCATAATGATACTAATAATCCTATAGATGTTACTTAAATTACTCATGACATTGATGTTGATGTTATTTCTAATCTTGATATTGTTTAAACTATTGATAAATATGTTTATAAGGATGTTATAAAAAAATTTGATGAATCTATTGATAAGGATGCCATTGATCCGAATTTTATGAGAGGAACAAATATGAATACATATTATTATTATTATTAACATAGAGACACAAGAATATCATATATACAATAACACGGATACAATAAAATTGGTTTCCATTCAATAAGAAAATGTGCTAAAATTGTAAATTGCAGCGGAAAACAAGCTTGCTATAATGGTGGTGTCTTATCTCTGAGAAGAGATGTGATGGTTGCGCTCATTCGCAAGAAGATGATTGAAATGAGTATCTCCAAGATTTGTTTACAATAAAAATGAATTCCAAAGCCGTAGACATCCAAAAACCTAACCCTAGGAGATGAAGCACCAAAATTGATGTGGGCCTTGTTGGGGTAAGCTAGTACGTCAACTTCTTGGGGTTGTAACTTTTCCATATGATGTATGTTTTAGGCACATAATAGCCCGTTGGAAAGGTTTGTCTGATGAATACAAAATTTTCTATCAGACTCAAACTCTTTCTATATTTTGACTATGACGAACCCTAAAACCGTTGTTTACGGCCTCAAAACGGCCTTGTAAGTTAGGGACCTGAAAACTAGGAAAAAACTACCAAAATGAGCTAGTTGGAATAGGAGGGAGGGCACCAAAATCCATATAGATCAATCCTCCCCCCTTAGGAAGTAATTTTTTTTATTGCGTTGAGTTCCCCCATCATATGAGGAAATTTCTATTGAATTTGGCCCTGGGTGAGCCACTTGCCTTGGTGCAGGAACTGCATTGCTTTGAAAAATCGATAAAGTTGGATTGTTTGTTGGTGAGTGCACTTGAAGTGTGTCTCCAAAATATGATCACTAGATTCCTATTTCATGTATTCAGGGTTGAGCTCTATTGGTGTCAATTATTCGGTTATCTCTGAGGTGTTCAATAATGGTGGGAATTATGGCCGGAGGAGATCCACATTGAACAATGGGTGTAGGCCAAGGAAATGATAAATGTTGAGCTTAAAATCATTGTCACCCACATCCTTGGTGATGGTGTAAGGTCCATAATGGAGTGGGATAAGCTTTTGATGGGGCTCAATAAGGAATTATTTCTGCAAGTGTAACCACACTTTGTTTCCCACCTAAAACTTATGTGGAAACACCCGGTGTTGATCATGGCATTTCTTGTACTTGGAATTGCACTTCTGTAAAATATCCTAAACTTGTTGGAGGATGTGTTGGATCTACTCAATGAATTGGGAGGATTTTTCAGCTTTAGTTGGAGTAGGTGATGAATAGTTTGGGGTGGTCTCAAGAGGTAGTGCAACATCCATGGGACCCAATGGTTGGAATCCCAACCTGACTTGAAATGTGTTGTGGTCGGTGGAGCTATGTAGAGATTTGTTGTAGCTATACTGAACATAGGGAATACTCTCATCCCATGTGTGGGGGTGCTTGGAATTTTACATGCACAAGATATGCACAATCATTCAATTGATGACCTCAGTTTAGACATCTGTCTAGGGGTGGAAGGTAGTGGATTTCATGAGCTGTGTGTCCAACAGTGATCAAAGGATCGACTAGAATGTGTTGAGGAACCAAATGTTACGATCTTAGATAAAGGTTTGTGGGATTCCAAAATGTACCTGGAATCGTTCAAAGAAGATCTTGGTAGTGGCCTTTGTTGTGATGCTCTTCTTGGAGGCGTCTAGGATCACCATCTTGGAAAAATGATAAACAAACAAAAAGACACAGTCATTTCCCCTCTTGGTGGTCGGAAGGCCCAACATGTATTCCATTGATATGGATTCCCATGTCTTCGAAGGGGTAGGCAGGGGGTGTACATGACCTATTTCTTAGTGGTCGGTTTGGAAATAGTGCATGCATTGTAGGACCTAATATACTTGTTGACATCCTGTCAAATTTTTAGCCAGCATAAATGTTTCTATAGAACTACCACTGTCCTGCCACCTGACTGTAGTGGGATTCCCAAATCAGCTTCTCTCTGTCACTTGATGGAATGCAGAGATGGCCTACTTGACACAATATCCCATCCCGAAGATGGAAATTAGAGATAATTGAGTTGGCACCCAACATTTGGTATGTGGTGAAAAAGTTGGGTTATGTCTCATAGAGGTTGGGTCATCCGGAGGTCTCGTGACCATAAGAGTTGAGCACCGTGGTGAGTGTTGCGACTGGAGGCCGACTGAGGCAATCAACGAATCAGTCGGTACTGCATTTTTTATACTTGATTTTGAGGTGGAACTACTACAAGTGTGTGAACCACTTCTGATGGTGATCATTATGCAATTTTCCTTATGTCTGCATGAACTACAATGGATTATGATCTGTGTGGATGACTGTCTCCTTCCCAAGAATGTAATGTCTCCACTGGTGGAAGGCTTGCACAATGGAGTACATTTGTTTTTCATAATTTGGTTACTTACGAATAACATATGATAGTGTCTCACTATGATAGGCCATGGGGTGTTCGTACTGAGTGAGAATTGCACCCACAACATAGTCTGAATCATTCATCTCGATATCAAAGGGATATTATAGGTCCAGTAATGAAATTAATCGGGTTGAGAACAAGCGTTAGTTTAAATCATTGAACACTTATTGTTGGGACATAACCCACATGAATTTTTCCTTACCACCACCTCTGGTTACTTCGCTGAGGGCCCATGTAATATGGGAGAATCCCAACACGAACCTGTGATAGAAATTGGCAAGGCCTAAGAATATTTGAATCTTAGTGAGTGTGGTTGGGGCTGGCCATTCATAGATGACATGGATCTTGGATGGATCCACATGCACACCATGATGATCCATGATGTAGCCTAGGTACTGGACCCTTTCCATGTCGAAGGAGCATTTTTCCAGGTTGGCATATAGCATGTGTTGCCACAGGGTGTGCAAAACCTATTGAATATGACACAAGTGTTACTCCCAAGTCTTGTTGTAGATGAGGATGTCATCCAGATATACCACTACAAAAGTATTGATGAAAGGTCGTGGGATATCGTCCATCATCCTCATGAAAGTTGTTGGAGTGTAATATTACAGATATAAAAAAGTATGCAAAATAGAAATAAATAGCTAGAAATGGCAGATGAAGAACAATATAATCAGAACAACACCACAATAATACCAAAATTATACCAGAAGAACACCAGAAAGATAAATTTTATTACTCAGAGAAATGTTCACTTACCTCTTCGAGGGGGAAACCTCTAACAAAGAAAAGATCTATTACAATAATATCCAAGAAAAATTTTCTCATACCCTCAACTCCTATTTATACAAAATATGTCTATCAAAAGAACCATCTAGAGGAAGATCCTTCTAGAAGTGGAAGCTTCTATTACATATTTTTTGGAACAAGGGAAGACCTAGGGTTCAACGTTTCAAAAGCACACCAACAAAACCCTAACTACCAGCCCTTTCGGCAACACCTGCGAAGCAGATGCAATCTCCCCTGAGGTAGAGGTAGGGGGGTTACAAAACTCAGGTGTCTGTAACCAATATGGGCACATATCTGTGACTACCACACTTTGCAGAGTACTTAGAAGGTAACATGCATCAATCTATTAGTCTTACTCACATCACATATCAAACCCTAAGTACATATCGACACAGTAACAATGGAAAATACACTTTGCACTTAGCAACATAAATTAGATCTAACACATTCAACATACATAAAGCACTAAGAATTCATAGATATATCTATCATATATAACAATCAATGCACTAAGAAGATTCAAAGCATAAACATCATAAAACAAAGAAAATAATCAACACATGATATACGTGGTTCAACCCATTGTGGGGATATGTCCACTAATGGAGTCTTATTATTTATTAGTCTTCAATCTCTTACATTTGTTTTCTCCTGTGCACTAAGCCATAGAGCCAAGCTTCGCACCAGACAGGTGATTTGTGCACTACGCACTAGATCTACCTTCCCAAAATCAAGTCAAGGCACAGATCCAACTCCTCTATCAAGCATAGATCCTTACATACATGTTTTGTTGCACAAAGAAACTCATAACTACTAGCCTCTTTCACTTAGCGAGTTACACACTTATCACACCACTACTTCTACCTTACAATATTACTTATTTATACTTTTACATTTACAAAAACTCCTAATCATGGGGAAACCCATGGGCCAACGTCCCATAACCCATTACAAAACCCTAAGAACCCCATGTTGGGTCCACAAAGCCCATAAAGTAAGTGTGATCCCACGATCTCAGCTCCACCTGGGCGCTCCATCTTCGACCATCCTGCTGAAGTCCAAAAAGTAGTCAAACTCGAGCAATGTTTTCTCAAAACTTGGTTGAGGGCCAACAGGACCACAACAATCACCTGTGACTCGTCCCGAGTCACTCATATATAGGCAGCATTGATTCAAAAGTTTCAAGCTTAGCTCGATCTGTCTTGACTTGTTGCTTCGCCTGAGCTTCCTATTGAGCAAACTCTTGGATCAATTGCTTTGTAGCAGGTCCTTCTAGGAGCTATTTCACTTTTGCAACAACTTGGTCCAGTTGCAAGCCTTGTCCTTTGATCGCTTCAAACACCACATAGGCTTCCTCCTATACTGGTTGTATCCTCTATGTAACCTCCCTTACTCTTCCTTGGATGGCAGTAATATTTTGTTGGTCCATGCACTGTTCTTTCGATCTCTTCATTCTATCAACTACAGTAAGTGACTTCATCTGCACTTGAACTGTTAGTGGTTGTTGTTGCACCTCCTGTAGCTGTGCTTCTAACTTCCTAAGCTCCCGATATTTTGTGAGGCATTAGTAGGTTTTTGTTCTCCTATTGCTCAGTGGCTTGCATTCTGAGACGAGGGCCTTGATCCTTCCAACTGTGCTCTTGGTGGATTCCTCCCTCTGGTCGCGCACTTCGTGTGTATTTCTTGGTACTGCTTGGATCTCTAAATCCATTACCCTTTCCTGAAGCTATTTGATATCCTCAACGAGCTTCATTACTTGAACTTTGACTGCCTCATTTTCCTCCTTTGTCAAGCCTAGCACAAAGCAAAGTTCTCTACTCACCACTTCTTTGACTGCAGTCTACTCTACGAGTAGTTGGTCCTTTTCCTTATGTATATTTTCTTTGTCTTCCTCAAGCATCACCCAAAAATCATCCTTCTCATTTTCATAAGAGGTCACACAATACTGTGCAACTTGTAGTTTCTCCAAGGTCTCATATTTTTCTTGTTTCAAGTGTTATGTAGCCTTCTCCTTCTCTTCTTTGACTCACTGAAGTCGAGCCTCTGTTGCATCTATAAGTCTTTGAAGTTGGGTTGTCTCATCCCCCAACTCTGCAACCTGTGATGAAGAGGGAGCAGTAGGGACTACATGAACTGAATGAATGGCTTGTTGCATCTCCTTTAGTTCCTTCTCGACTCATTCATACATCTCCTCTTGCTTTTCTCCATATCTCTGTAATAGGTCCTCGGACGCATCCTCCATTGCTTCGCAAACTAGACTAATGTCATCCTCCATGAGCATAGCCTCTAGCTAGGGTTTACTAGCGCGGGTCTTCTTTCTTGCTGAGGGTTTCTGCAGAGAACCCTTCCACTTCTTTGGTGTCTCTGTCTCGATAGAGGGATCCTTTGGCGGGTAGCTTCAACTTCTCCTTGTTTTTCTCCTTCTTCACCTCCTCCTTCTTTATTTACTTCATCTCCTCCTCTTGCGGTCAATCCAGATCCATTTCCTTCCGAGCCATTGTCCTCTTCATTAGTTTCTATGTCTTGGACTTCCTCCTTTTTCTTCTTCTTCTTCACGCTTGTCTATCTGACATGCTCGACTCGGGTGACCAAGGGGCTTCCTATAATGTCAACGTTGGAGAGTTTTTCATCTAAAACAGGTACAAGGAACTCCCTCGACCATTCCTTGGTGATATGTTCCATGTCTTCGTCGGTCATCTTGTAATAGGACTGTAATTGTTATTTTCTCTCATCTCTACATGTAGTAATATATATGAAATGTCGATCTACATGGAACTTAGTGATCGGTCCGTACTGGTGTAAGGTGCGTGGATTCATCCATAGGAATGAATCAATGGAAACCTTCAGTTGCTGATAGTAGGCATGGAACACTGCATTCGAATACCATTGCTTTGATGTATCATTTGTATACCATAGTGTAGAGAATCTTACTTCCAATGGCTCTGATGGTTCAATTTTATGAAACGCTGCTCCCTTGGGCATTTTCCAAGTGACAAATGCAATCAACACGAGTAGCCAACTAAAGTGGAACTCATATCCTTAATCTTGCACTTCGCAACAGTATTTCTCAAGCTCGTTGATGAGGTAACTCACCCATTTCATATGCATCCCCTCCATGAATTTTCCTTCGAGGTCCACCACGAACTCGGTGATTTGTGTGGGGTGATTATTTCTTCCCATATTGCTAGCTATAAGTTGGCAATGGAGGCGCACTATGCCATCCTGGATAGAGTATAACTTGTTGCCTCTCTTTCCCTTTTATACTTCACCTTATGCTTCCTTTATGCGCTGAGCTAGGGAGCGAACCGAGGCCTTCCCTCAGTAGAACTATTGAGGGTCAGGTCCCTGCATGCTCAATCCTGTGATCAAGTGGATCAGCACTAGATCCACAGTAATCCACATGTCGTGCCACAGGTATCCTCCATGATAAAATGACAAGAGGATTTTAATGCAAGCATTAACCTCCTGATGTCAACCAAAATGAGGAATCTTCATGACATTCAGTATTGTGGACTGCACCAGCTCCTTGATCCATGGTTGGGGGACTATGTGAGGCTTCCTCTCAATTGTCTTCATCAATTATCTATGAGGCATGAGCATGACATATTTCTTTCTATCTTCGAGGTTAAATTCATTGTTCTTCAGAGATGGGATTTGTCCCAAATGGATTCCTTCTACATGTATCCCCTTCGAGATGTATGCAGTGATAAAAATGTACTTGTAGTCCCATGGGATGTTGTCATGGTTAACCTCTCCAGCCAAAGGCAGGATGTAATTAGGTAAGATCGACAAGATCTGCTTCGCATTATCCATATCGTCATGATGCTTAATTTTCTTCTCATTCGCAGGGTTGTCACGTTTTGACCGACGTCCAGTCGATGAGGAGGACTACAATCTCCTGGTCGACGATGCCTGTATTCCTTTAGACATGGCTTTATCAGCCATAAACTTCTTCAGAACTTCTTCGACAGACTTCTCTAGCTCAATGCACTCGACCAACATTCTCACTGTTAACAAATAGGTCGGAGTAGGTGAACGAATAACAAGGTAAACAACAGGTGGCGAGGTATGATAGCATAACTCGAAACATGCAATCACTTCTCTTCTTGTCTCTGATAATCACGGGTAGAAAACAATTGTCCCGGCGCAGTGTCGGATGGGTTAAATAAGTAAACATAGTAACAAATTCTTCCAACGGGCAAGACTGCTTCCATCAATGCAAATTTGTTCGTTATGGAATGGTCTCAACGTCCCAAACATGGTCTATTCACCCATAAATGTGTTTTATATCTGTTTGGAGCGTTTTTCTAACGTCCGGGGAGCCTCCAACGGTCATATAGCTTCGTCGGGGCGAAGTCCCTTTCTACGTGGTTCTGTTGTTCTGGCGAGGTTCAGAGCCTGCAAGCCTGCTTCCTGCAAATTTGTCTCTGTATCTTCCTGTAGCTTTTCTAACTTGGATTTCTTCTTACTAAGCTTCCTTTCCTTCTTTCCTGTGATCTGAGTCTCTTTAATTATTTATGGACTCCTCTTTCCATTTTTATTCTTATCTTCTCCTAGCATAGTGACTTCGCATTTTTGATGTTTTCTCAATGGGTTTGAAGATAATTCCTCTTTTCTTATCACTTCCTAAGTGGATATACTTTCTTCTTGAAAGGATAAGTCCTTCACACCTTCTTGTGCTCTTTCAACTTCAACAACTAATTTTCTTCTCTTCTGTCTCTTTGACTCAATTGCTCATTCTTCTATCAGTCTATTTATTTTCCTAGCTAGGAAATCCCTTAGTTCTTTCTTTTTCTTTTCTGTAGCTTCTTCCTCTGCTTTCCTTCTGATCTGATCCTTATCCATCCAAGTATTTCATAACAAAATAGGAAAAGGGGCATTGTTCTCAACAAACCTAATAACTTCACATTCCTCTTTTGTAGATATTTTATGAATAATAACAAGTACATTAGTATCTCTTCCACATAGGCTTATCATATTTTTTTTAAACAAGCCTATCCTTCCCAATGAAGGTACTATAATAGGCTTTCCCAAAATTTCCCAAGTTCTTTCTGTCATAATATTCACTTGTGTCTCTTTATCCAAGAAACAGTCTATGTCAAAGTATCCTATTCATGTACTTATGCACTGCTTTACTTTCAGTATCTTTGGTAAACTGATATCTTTGTGATTATTCATTGCTTCTTTTAATTGTAATAATGTAGTTTGGAATTCCTCTTATCCTTTTTATTTATGATTCTCTAATATGCTCTTATGATATTGACTCATGTTCTTTTGTTAAACTTTAGCAATCCTCCTTGGACAATCCTCAACTTCATGACCAACAATTTTACAATAAAGACAAATCGGACCTAGACCAAGGCATTCCTTAGCAAGATGTCCCGATCTTATGCAGTTATAACATAGGGTCAATCCTCTCTTTTTCTTGTAAGTTCCCCAACTTCTCCCGTACTCCACACTAGGATCATAATGCTGAGCCCGCAATCTGCAAAAATACTTTCTAGGTTTGTGCATCCACTTATTAGTCCAAAAGTTCTTTCTATGCATAGGAATAACATATCTTTCTCTATTTTTATCAAATTTGTTCAGATCAAATCTTTCATCTAACTATACTTTAGCTTTTAGACTAGGAAAAAATCTATCAAACATACCTAGATTCATTCTTTTGAAACAAAAAATTTCCACTTATCTTAATCTATCTAAGAACAAAGCTTTACCTCTTTCAAGATCTTGCCTCTTTTCTTCAAATTGGGTTTCTTTCTTAGCACAGAGCTTCACAAGTCAAGTAGATTATTGTGCACTACAACAAGAGATCTACACACAAAGCTCATCTTTTGTTTCGATTCCCGACAATCACAGTTTCAGGTCCCAGCAAGAGAACCATTTTTTGGCAAAGGGGCAGACCTAGGGTTCAATGCTTAAACAATGCACCAACAAAACCCTAAATACCGGCCCTTTCGGCAACACATATGAAGCAATTGAAGTCTCACCCAAGGTAGAGGCAGGGGGGTTTAGAGGACTTAGTTGTCTGTGACCAAGCTAGGACATAGATCTGTGATTACCACATTTCACAAAGTACTTGGAAGGTAGCATGCATCAATTTATTAGTCTTACTCACATCGCATATCAAAACCTAAGTATAGATCGACACAGTAACAATGGAAAATACACATTGCACTTAGAAACATAAATTATATCTAGCACATTAAACATACATAAAGCACTAAGCATTCATAGAATTATCAATCATATATAACAATCAATGCACTAAGTAGATTCACAACATCAACATGATAGCCCAAAGCAAATCATCAAGACATGATATACGTGGTTCACCCCAGTGTGGGGCTACATCCACCAACGAATTCTTCTTCTTTATTAGTCTTCAATCTCTTGCATTCATCTTCTCCTATGCACTAAGCCACAAAGCCAAGCTTCACAGTGGACATGTGATCTATGCACTACGAACTAGATCCACCTTCCCAAAATCAGGTCAAGGCATAGAGCCAACTCCTCTATCAATCACAAAGCCTTACATACATGTATAGTTGCATGAAGAAACTCAGAACTACATGCCTCTTGCACTTAGCCAGTTACACACTTATCACACTGCTACTTCTACCTTACAATCTTACTTATTTATAATTTTACATTTACAAAACAGCCTAATCATGGGTAAATCCATGGGCCGACATCCCATAACCCATTACAAAACACTAAGAACCCCTTGCTGGGTCCACAAAGACCACAAAGTAAGTGAGATCCTGCGGTCTTAGCTTCGCCTCGATGCTCCATCTTCGACTAGCCTGTCGAAGTCCAAAAAGTGGTCAAACCCGACCAATGTTTCCTCAAAACTTGTTCGAGGGCCAACAATCTTCTTACATTGGACTTATTCTTCCTTATTTCTTGGCCTTGTTAATATTGACCTTTATTACATGAAAATATATGATTCTACCTACATGAGGGGTTAGTTCCCCAACATGCCCTCCCCCTAAAAAAAAACCTTTTCCTCAAGGCTTGAGATGGGGAAATTGTTGCAGAATGGTAGTTGGTTCCTAAGAGGCATCTGTTGGAGTTGTATATTTCCACTGGACTAACACTTCCTTGATTATTCGCTGATTAAGATGATGCTCATCTTGGTTAAAAACTGCTTATGGTTGTAGCCAAATGGAGCCTTCTTCATCCAACTTGAGAAGGGTGGTTTGGGTTTAGAACTTTGTTCCAATCACCTTATTTAAGAAGGAAACATGAAAAACAAGATGGAACTTAGAATGAATGGGTAAAGCTAACTCATAGGATACCTATCCCACATGCTTGAGAACCGTATAAGGACCATAAAATTTGGGCGCCAGTTTCTGACATTGGTCAGCCTTGAGGGAATTTTTCTTGTAAGGTTGCGTTCGAAAAAACACCTGATCCCATTCTACAAATTGATGTTTAGAGTGACCTTGATCTGCTTGTTTCTTCATGTGATTATGGGCCATGACCAATGATGTAGGCCCCCTACTCCCCCATAGGTCTACATGACCTCTCGGTCAAGGATCTTCGATACTTGAGTCAAACGACTCTCTGAAACCTTGATGGTCTCGTTCTGTATCTAAACAGATGCCCTTTCGACTTTCTAGTGCAAGTCTTATGGCACCCATGACCTTCCCCTTCACACTTTCTAAATATCATAGTTTGGGCGCTAGCTCCTTTTCTGATAAGCCCCTCCTTGATGTGAACTTGGGAGATGACCTCATGTAAACACGTGATTGTAGGCGTGCCCAAGAGTGGTTTGGAACCAAACTACATTTCACCCAACAATTCACCTCTATCCACCAGGTGTACTTTTACCAATACCGTGTTCTCGATTGCGGCCCGCCCTAAAATTTCTAAATATGGAGCACCTTTTGTCCCTGTAATGTGAGGTGACCATCGATCTCATGATCGTGATGGTGCTTCGAAACTAAAGGCTCAGATCTGTACCTTTTTAAATAAACGATTGCGACTTGTTTCGCGATTTGGCATTCAGAGTTTTCAAATCTCAAACAAATCTTCTTCCACATGCTCTCTTCAATCGACAACTCTGATCGTTTAAGGAATCCATACTTTGGAAATATGAAATATCAACTCCTTTCCCAATGGATTTTATCCGAAGTTGGGAATCTATTAATGCATGTCTCCCATTGATATGACGACTGTAATCCCTTCGGGTCTTTGGGATTTAGACTTTTCAATTCTCAAACTTCACTTTCCCTTGAAGTATGTATATTTATGTCACTTGTCCCCTTGTATCGGATGATTGAGAATTTACTTTGGGAATTTACCTAGAGACCATGGATTTTCACCATATCTTACCCTTAATCTGATGGCTATGAATTACTTTGAGTCTTTACTCGGATTCCACAAATTCACGCAGCCTGTCCTCTAGATCTGACAGTTGAGATTCACATTGGGTCTTTACCCGGAGTCCACAGATTCACGCATCCTATCCTCTAGATATGAAGGTTGAGATTCACTTTGGGAATTTACCTAGAGTCCATGGATTTTCACCATATCTTACCCTTAATCTGATGGCTATGAATTACTTCGAGTCTTTACTCAGATTCCACAGATTCACGCAGCCTATCCTCTAGATCTGACGGTTGAGATTCACTTTGGGTCTTTACCCGGAGTCCACAGATTTACACCACTTGTTCTCTAGATATGATGGTTGACATTCACTTCATCTCTCCGGCTCTCCGGGCTTCAGGAGTTTCAATTCTCAACTGAAACCTTCGAAGTGGTTTCCCCGGAGCTCACAATCCATCACCATGTGTCCCTATGGATCCAACGGTTCAGTTATTCTCCGGCTCTCTGGGCTTCATGAGTTTCAACTGTCCACTTAAAATATCGAAGTGATTTCTATGGATTTAATGATCTGTTGACATGTGTCTCCCAACAATCAATGGTCAAGATCTACTTCGACTATTTCACCTCCTCCTGGTCCACGAACTTCCAAAGTTGAGGATCTTCCACCACATGTTCTCCTTGATGATGGATGGTCCCAAATTACTTTGGGACTTCAGAACTTTGGTAATTTCACACTCCTGCACGTGCGAAGAGTTAAGGCTCGTGCACCTTTTTTTGATCAGACGGTTGTTGGTACTCGACGATGTGATCCAAGGACTGTTGTCGCTCCTCCTGCTAAGATTTCGACTTCCTCTTACTTATAATATTTTCTAAGTGTTCAAATGTCTCGACCTTTGTGCCTCCTAGGATTCTGTCTCTTGGACTTCATATGCACTTCTGAAAAGAGTTATCTCTTTTTAGCTTAGTTCCTTGAATTTTTTGATTTCCCATGCACTCCTTGCATTCTTGGGATTTGGATAACTCAGTTCAAAGGATTTCTTCAAAATAAATTCTTCCCACACTCCTTGTGTTCCTTTTTTCATCTTCTTCGACGCTTGGTCGCTCCTTGACATTGTGCGCTCATTGCACCTAGTCTAAGTTCCTTTTTTTCTCTCTGAGCTCCTCTAAGTAAATATAAGACTCTATCAACACACTCCTTTCACAAGAGATGCACACCTTGCATACGAGTTTCAAAAGATAAACAATTGAAACTTATCCAGTTTCGTCACAAACTCATACAATCAAGTCTTAACAATCATACATGAACACAATGAACTAAATCAGACACATAATGTAACATTCATTCGATCACACATCAATTGAACACATTCCGAAGAATTTGGACAATTATGTCTGTTCTATTCATTCATGAAACAAATTACATAATATTGCAGTTCTTCACTGCATCTTTCTTCTACTCTATCATGTCTCTACTAATATCTAACTCCCTATATTTATGTCTATTACAATACAACAACAAAATATTTAAGGACTGTCTCCACGAGTTATCTCTGTCCTGTCTGCAACCTATCCTATCAGGTCGTAGTGGTTACCTACCTTCTCCTATTACAATAACTATCAATTATTTCCAGATAAGAGTCAACACTCCATATCCGCAACTCCTTATAGTCGTATACGACTTTTACAAACAAGATATATTAAAAAACGTTGTTTCCAAAATATCTCAACAACTCAATTTACTTTTGAGTTAAATGTTGATTTGGAATCCTTCCATGTTGAGATGTCATATCTTTTCCTCCATGCTTGTGTCTTTGACTTTGAATGAGATGCTCCTACATCAACCAAATTCTCTTTGAGGGTATGGAGAATATCCTCTCGAACTGTAAGCATTTGGCTCACCACCTAGACCTTCGAAACACCTGGAAAATATGAGAGAACTGAAGGTGGATTTTGTCCATATATCGCTTCAAAAGGAGTCATGTGGGTAGTTGTATGGTATGAAGTGTTGTACCACCATTCATTTAGTGGTAACCATTGATCCCACTAATGTTGCCTTTCTGATGCAAAACACCTCAAATATGTTTGCAAACATTTTTTGACAACTTTAGTTTCTCCCTGATTTTGGGGATGATAAGTTGTGTTGAGATGCAATTGGGTGCCTTGTAGCTTGAACAGTTCTTGCCAAAAATTGTTGGTGAAAGTTGGATCACAATAAAAAAAAATAGAATGTGGCATGCCATGAAGTTTGAAGACCTGATCCATGAAAAGTTGAGCCACAATGGATGATGTAAATGGGTATTGAAGAGCACAAACATGAGCATACTTGGAAAGAACATAGTTACCAACTTAACAAGAACTCTACAGAGTTCTCGTTTTTGGGGGGGTCAAGTTTTTTACCCCTTCTTTAAAAATGGTGCTACTGGTAGCACCCCCCTCCATTTTTATGTGTTTTTTTTATATTTTAAATTTTCCGATACATAAGGTTTCCATTTTTTTTTTAAATGCTAAAATTTTCATTTATTTTCAAATTGTTCAATTTTTCTTTTCTTGTCTTTTTTCTCAACGATGTTTTTTCATCTATTTTCAAACTTTTCTATTTTATTTTTATTTTTATTCAATGGTGTTTTTAATCATATTTCCATGCTTCATCCATTGTTAAAAATGTTGTACACCATTTATGTTTTTGAAATTAAGATTTTTCATATAATTATTTGTCCTTAATTAAGTTATGGTTCCATGCATTTTAAATATAGTGGAAAATATCATTTTTAACACATTTTTTTTACCTTACTTCAATACATAGAAAATAATTGTAGTTAAATAACACTATTTTAAAATATTTAGCAAAAAAATATAATTCATTTGTTTTGATCAATTAAAAACTAAAAAAAAACAAGAAAACAAACATAATTGAAATTTAAAAAACAAATTTATATGAGAAATATGATTGAAGAAAAACCTAAAAAACTAAAGAGGAAAGGAAAACCATATAAAAGGTGAAAAAAACTCAAAAAAATTAAAAACATATACACAAAAACCCCAAATTAAAAAACTTAAAATAAAAAAATTTAATACAAAATTAAATAAAAATTAACAAAACAAAGTTGAAAAGCCTTAAAACTACAACAAAAAATTAAAATTTATATAAAAAATCTTACAAAATAAAATTTACACCAAAACAAATTCATAAATATAGAAAAAACATAAACATATTTTATAATATAAACAATGTCATATTATAACATTGTTATAATATAACAATGTTATATTATAGCAATGTTAAATATAACAATGTTATATTATAACAATGTTAAATATAACAATGTTATATTATAACATTGCTATAATATAACATTGTTATAATATAACAATGTAAACTCAAAAAAATTAAAAACATATACACAAAAACCCCAAATTAAAAAACTTAAAATAAAAAAATTTAATACAAAATTAAATAAAAATTAACAAAACAAAGTTGAAAAGCCTTAAAACTACAACAAAAAATTAAAATTTATAT
>ML794750.1:2312-29828 GCA_009831015.1 Picea engelmannii | reverse complement strand
TAAAAACAATTATATTTGTGAAGATTTTTTCCTTTATCTTTATTTATTTTTTAATGTAAATTTAAGAAAAAAAAAAGAGTTAGTAAATAAATTTTCAAGTGACCATTTAGGATCCAATTTTGGGTTTTTATTTGTGTGGGGATTTGTTGTCAAGGCCACAGTTTCAATTAGGTCGTAATTAACTGCAATTTTAACGTTTAGGAAAAACATTTTTCTTTAGGTAGCGTCACAGTTTTATTTAGGTGTTGATTTTAAGGTTTTTTTATGCAACAATTTTATGTTTTAAGGCCATGCTTGAAAAAAAGCTGTAATTTTGACCCGGTTAGAAAAAATTGTGCTATCGGTAGCTCCATTTTTTTATTTCGGGGTTGATTTTAAAGTTTTTTGAGCAACCATTTGATCCTTTAAGCCCATGCTTGAAAAACATTGTACTTTTGACCTGGTTACAAAAAATGGTGCTACCGGTAGCGCCACCTTTAAAATTTTTGGGGTTGATTTTAAAATTGTTTTGAGAAACTATTTGATCATTTAAGCCCATGCTTGAATTTTTTTTTAATTTTGACCGATTACAAAAAATGGTGCTACGGGTAGCATCACTGTTTGATTTGGGGGTTGATTTTCATTCTTTTTATGCAAAAATATGAGTTTTAAGGGCTAGAGTTCTCGTTTTCAGGTTACAGTTCTCAATAAGTTCGTAACTATGTTAAAGATGATCAACTACCACCATAATGACTAATTTATTGCCCAATTTAGGTAAGCCGACAATAAAATCCATAGAGATATCCCGCTAAATAGCAGGTGGAATCGGAAGCAGTTGGAGTGTGCCCAAAGATTTCACTATTTCTCCCTTGTTTCATTAACACACATCACATTCAACCTCATAATTATGAACGTATTGTTTCATACCATACCAGAAAAATAACGTTTGACCCGGTCATAGGTTTTGGGAAACCTGGAGTGCCCAGCTGTGGGTGTAGCATGAAGGTCAGAAAGTACCATGGATTTAAGCTTTGGTTGTTTACTTAAATACAAACGACCTTTGTATCAAAGCTCCTCATTGAGACAAGAGTACCCTGGGGCAACTGGAGAATTGGACTACAATTTTTGTATTAGATGCAAACTTTTGGGACCGTGTAGCCATTCCTGACGAACAACTTGGAGCCAATCTGGGACAATGAAGGAGACAGAAAAAAGGGACCCTTCATCTTCATATTTTTGAGAAAGTGCATCAACAACCACATTGTCTTTGCCTTTCTTGTAAATGGTCTCATAATCATATCCAAATATCTCAGTCACCCATTCTTGTTGATCGAGGGAGGAAAGACGTTGTTCCAGAAAATACTTAAGGCTTTGATGATCTGTCTTAATTTGGAAGAGTCTCCCCAATAGATAAGGGTGCCAAAGATCCACAACATGCAGAATAGCCAACATTTACTTTTCATAGACTGATTTTACCAAATTTCTCTCCAACAATTGTTTTCATGTAAAGGCCAAAGGTCGCTCTCTTGCATAAGGACAATGCCAATTCCTTTCCCAGAAGCATCACATTCCAGGACAAAGGTCTTTGTGAAATTAGGATGGGCCAGGACTAGAGTGGTGCACATGGCCATCTTCAATGTTTGAAAAGCCTTAGCAACTGTTGGAGTCGAAGTGAAAGAATTATTTTTAAGGAGTGTAGTGATAGGTGTCACAATGTTTCCATAATGCTTAACAAACTTGCAATAATAACCTATTAAAACCATAAATCCCCACAATCTTTTGAGAGTCTTTGGGTGAGGCCAATCTTGCATAGCTTGAATATTTTTAGGATCCACCCTGACTTCGACCGTTCCCACAAGATAAACCAAGTACTCTACTTTTGAGGAACCAAAAGAACATTTAGACTTTTTGAGGAAAAGTTGGTGCTAAGAGAGTAGATGGAGAACTCAATCCACATGAGCAAGATGGTCTTTCCAGGTTTTTATATAGATGAGGATATCATTAAATAATACGAACACAAAATGGTGGAGAAAAGGATGGAAGACATGATTCATGAGGATTTAGAAAGTGGAGGGAGCATTACACAAGGCAAAGGGAATGACCAAAAACTCATAGTGGACCTCATGAGTTCTAAAGTAAGTCTTAGGAATTTATGCCTCTTTCATATGGATCTGGTGGTATCCCAAATGAAGATCAACTTTGGTAAATAACTCGGTGCCACTCCATTCATCCAAGAGGTCATAAATGATAGGAATGGGAAATTTATCTTTAATGGTGCATTTGTTGAGGGCGCGGAAATCAGGACACATGTGCCAATAAGATTCTTTCTTAAGGACCATGAACATAGGAGAAGAGTAGGGGCTCATACTAGGGCGGATAACAACTGCGTTGAGCAGTTCTTGAACCATTTTCTTCATTTCATTTTTGGGGGAAAAGGGGTGATGATAGGGATGGATATTAGGAGGAAGGCTTCATGGGAAAAGTGGAATGGAATGATCATGAACACCATGGGAAGGAGGGAGTCCCTAGGGAGTGGAAAAAATCACTTGATACTTAGACATGATGGATTGAAGGTCTTGCAGCACAAAGGGTGTCTCAGTGGCTTGGATTGCATTGAGTTGGTAAATAATTCCAAAATGACCTTTTTTTAGAAACTTTTCCATGCGATGGGAACTAATAATCTTCAGGGAAACGATAATGATTCTTTGGAACTTATATTGTTGTCCTGGACCTAGTTGAATTGCATGGATAATTCCTTAAAATCCACGAGAATGGAACCCAAAGTCCTTAGCCATTTTGAACCCAACACAATGTCACAATCACCCATGTCGATAGAAAACATATGATATTCCAGATGGTAGTCACTAATTTGGAGATGCACATTGTCAAAACTCCCTCCACATTTCATGGACCCACCATTGACAATCATGATTTGGATATTATTGATTGCACGAACATAACAATTATTTTCTTTGGAAATGTGACAATGAAGAAAATTATGGGTGCTTCCACTGTCAACAAGAATGATGACCTTGCTATGCTTGATGTAACCAATTAGCTTGAGGGTTTAGGAAGTAGAGAAGCCAATGCAAGCATTTAGGGAAATGAATGGTTCTACTTCAGGACAGTCTGAGGGAGGGGTTATGTCAGTGGGTTCAAGTGACACAGACACAAGGGGAGCCTCAACATCCTCTTCTGAAACATCTTCTGAGATGGCCATAAAAATATTGTGTTCCTTACACTTGTGTCCCGGAAAATATTTTTCATCACAATTATAACAAAGGCCTTTGAGTTGGCGTTTATCCATTTTGTCCCTAGTCAATTTATGGATCTTTAGTGGAGTAGAGGGAGGAGTGGGGTGACTAGTTTAGTGCGAGGAATAAATGAGGGTTTGTGTTTTGAGAAGAGACAACATGTTGTTCTTCCTTATGTATTTTAGTAGCGTCCACCCAACTTTAAGGTCGAGCCATGAGGACATGAGCACGAATCTCATCCTTGAGGCCAATGATAAAAAAATCTCGAAAAAAGCATCAGACATGCCCTCTGTCCTAAAAGCAAGTCGCTCAAAAGAAACTATAAAGTATTCCACTATGCCAGATAGTTTCAACTTTATCAAACAACCTAAATGGTTGGTGTCAGTGTCAAAGAGTTCATAAATATCTGCCACAAAGTGTGTCAAAGCCACATACCCTTGGCGGGCATTTTTTCTCTATTTCCACCATTGATAATGTTCTTTATCTAGATAGAGAACACCATACCGGAGTTTGGCCAACTCATCTGTAATTCCATAAAAAGTAAAATAGTGTTCCATTTGAGTTAGCTAGCTAGTGGGATCTGATCCATCAGATTTGGTCACATCCACACACGGAAGGCATAGGTCATGCTGAAAGTCATGGGGATGAAAATTATAGAAATGATAGGAAGTTTCACCTTCGGTATGCAAAGGGGCATCAGATACGGGAATATCTGCATGGATATGAAGCTTGGTGCAGATCATCGTAGCGATAGATTCAAGATGGGTAGTAATGTCATGTTTGAGCTCGTCTTTGAGTTCTGGGATTGAGGAAATGATGGAGGAATGAATCCTTTGATTGATGGTGGAAATATTGGCACTGATTTGTTACACGTTTGTTGGGTTTCTATGAAATTTGAGTGCAAGTTAGTGAAGCGAGCTTCCAAGTATTGGATACACGTATGGGCCATGATAACAAGGGAACACGAAAAGGGGCGGGTGGGACCACACAAAAAATGGTTTATGGGTGAAGTGTATCACAACGATCAGGGAGACAAGTGGAATGCAATGGGGTAAAGATGAAATAAGGGTGTTGGAAGGGGGTCGGATCCACAAGAAAAATAAATTGTTGAAAAATGATAGGTATGATTGCGATAAGGGTGAAAAGAGAAATCCAACAGAATAGGTCTCAAATAATGGTGTCAACAGGATCCATATTTTTTTTACTCTGGAGTTATACTCAGATCTGAAGAATTTTGTAGTGATGAAATGCCCAAATGGTTAAAAATAATAAATGTGTAGAAATATCTCAACTTGAATGCAGGAGACATTGTTTCACTGCAATAGATCTTGTCTGTTTTGTTTTTGTTTTCGTCCAAAGGGTTAGGTATTCAAGGGTTCTATAGACAAGGGTTTTCCCTGTGCTATATCTCTCTGATATATGTGTGGGTTCCAATTGTAGTACTCGCCCCAATATCTCAGGGCACCAACTAAGGAGGCTAGACCGTGCCCTTAGTCGCACTACCCAACTACCCAGGTACTAGAGAGTATATTCCTGAGTGTTGTTCTTGGTGACACTATAACAATCAAGAGACCGATCAAGTTTTCTATGGAGGGTGTCAGGCGATATAGGTCGATCCATATATAGTTGTTGTTTGATGCGCTACCACTCAAAGGGGTACCAATAGGGTTAGAAGGGTGGCCAACAGATGTGCGCTTAAGTACCACTTGTATTTTCTTCTTGTATGAATCCCTTACCACGATTTTATGCATGTAACAACAAATTTTTGTATCTTAATTATGTCGGAATACTTCTCTACCCTAAAAAACATTAACCCACAATTTTCTGTCAAGGAAGCTTCTCTGATACCACTTGTAATATTTCAGATATAAAAAAGTATGCAGAACAAAAATAAATATCTAAAAATGGAAGATGAACAGTAATATAATCAGAACAACACCACAATAATACCAAAATTATACCAGAAGAACATGAGAAAGATCACTTTTATCGCTGAGCGCAGTGTTCACTTGCCTCTTCGAGGGGGGAACCTCCATCAAAGAATAGATCTAATACAATAATATCCAAGACAAAAGTTATCATACCCTCAACTTCTATTTATACTAAATATATCTATCAAAATAACCATCTAGAGGAAGATCCTTCTAGAAGCAGAAGCATCTATTAGGTCTTCTTACATTGGAATTATTCTTCCTTATTGCTAGGCATTATTAATATTTACTTTTATTACATGGAAATATAATATTCTACCTAGGTGAGGGGTTATGTCCCTAACATGGAGCATTTATCAAACCAAAGGGCATGACCAACCATTCAAAAAGACCTTATTTTGATTTGAGGGCGATATTCCATACATATGTCTATTCTATGGGGACCTGGTGGTAGCCAAACTTTAGATCAATCTTACTGAAGTATTTTTCCCCCTTGAGATGATCAAGGTGATTGTCGATTCTGGGAATCAAGTATCGATTTATGACTGTGATTTTATTTAGGGTTCGATAATCAATGCAGAGTCCCCATGTCACGTCTTTCTTCTACACCAACATGATTGGGCTCCCACAAGGCGATGCGATAGGATAGATTTACCCCTTGTGGAGAAGTTCTTGGATCTATCACTTGATCTCCTCATTCTCTAATAGAGAGTGATGATATACTAGCCCATTGGTAGCGGTGCACCAAGGGTAAGATCGATGGGATGATTGACCGGACAATGAAGAGGTAACCCGATAGGTGAGGAGAAGATGTATTTGTATTATTCCATGACCTTGCCCACTTTCTTTTGTTGTGTGGAAAGGTTGGTCATGGAGGTTCTGGATGTGGCTACAATATTTCACTCACTTTGAGAGTGAATCACGAAGAAGACAATAATTTCCTGGATTGCTTGGTAGAGATCAAGGAAATAGGACTAGGTGGGACTTCCCCAGGTATCCTATATAATTTCCTGTTCAAAGTAATAATAACACTGCAAGGACTAGACTCATATAAAACATGACATTTCCATAAATAATGTTGGGCCAAAAGAACATTAAAAACTTCAACAGGAGTGACATCACAAAATATGTCATATTTGAAGGGCTTGATGTCGTATGACATACAACACTATTGGTTGACGTGAATATGTCTTCCTTGGTGGAGCCATCCAATGGTGTATGTCTATGGGTACGACATTGTCTGTAGGGATAGCCACTTGATTACCTCTGATGAGATGTGTTTCTTCTGGATACCACTATCAATGATAAACTACAGCGGGGTGCCTTCTGTGAATGAAAGAGGTTCTCTCCTTCTTCTAGATTGTCTATTTCGTCTGGCTGGACATTGGTGGTAGAAACGATGGAATTGGGTTCCACGCCGATGATCTGTATCCCCCTTTATGGTTCTGACTTAGATTCGGAACGTGCATCTGATTCATAGGCTTTCACCTCAACCACCAACAATTTCTTGGAGCGACCATTAACAGTTTTATGCCAGGGGTTCTTATGGAAGTCGCACCATTTCCCCGCATCTTTATTTGTCTTTCCAATGTCCTTATTTTCTTGCAGCCTAGTCTGGTTGTCCTGAGGCTATCCATCTTTTCTTTATCCTTTATTCTGAGGGTTCGGGATTCATTTTACTTGCGTATGATGTGAGGGGTTCCCAAGCCCAAATTTCCATGTCTTTTGTTTAATATTTTTCTTGATTTTGATGAAATATCAGTAGAACATGCCCAAGGATGAGATATCCAAAAAATCCATTTCGACCTATATGTATTTATGCAGACCAACGCGATATTTGAGCACTAGATGTAGCTCAAAATATTTGATACCCAACTTGGCGCACAAGGTATGGAAGATATTTGTGAACTCTGGCATTTCTTGGTCTCTTTCCTGCCGTAATGTGGTCCATTTTGTATAAATGTCGCCATAACTTCAGATAGGGTAGTATTGTTGTAATATTCAGATAGGTAGGGTAGTGCGAGGAATGAAGAAGGGTTTCCAGTTTTGAGAAGAGACAACTTGTTTTGCTTCCTTAGTTATTTTAGTATCCTCCACCCAACTCTGAGGCTGAGCCATGAGGACATGGGAAAAAATCTCATCCTTAAGGCCACTGATAAAACATTCTTAGAAAAAAGCATCAGACATGCCCTCTGTAAGAAAATCCAGTTTCTCAAAAGCAGCTATAAAGTCTTCCATGGTTCCAGATTGTTTCAAATTTGTCAAACGACCTAAATGGTTGGTGTTAGTGTCAAATAATTCATAGATCTCTTCCACAAAGTGTGTCCAAGAAACATACCCTTGACGTGCAGTTTTTCTCCATTTCCACCATTGCCAACGTTCTTGATCTAAATGGAGAACACCATACCGGAGTTTGGCCAAATCATATGTAATGTCATACAAAGAGAAATAATGTTTAATTTGAGTTACCCAACTAGTGGAATCTGAGCCATCAAATTTGGTCACATCCACACACAGAAGGTGTAGGTCACGCTAAAATTGATGGGGATGAAAATTATGGGAATGAGAGGAAGTTTCAACTTGGGTATGCAAAGGTGGGTTAGAAAAAGGGGGATATGCAGGGATATGAAACTTGGTGAAGATCACCGAAGAGACATATTCAAGCTGGGTAGTAATGTCTTGTTTGAGGTCTTCTTTGATTTCCTTGATTGAGGAAGGGATGGATAAATGCATGTTTTTATTGATGGTGGTAATATTGGAACTGATTTTTCATAATTCTTGTTGGGTCTCTGTGAAATTGGATTGCAAGGTAGGGAAGTGAGCTTCCAAGTCTTGGATATGGGTATTGGCCATGATGACGAGGGAACCGAAAAGGGGTGAGTGGGGTCAATTTTTTTTTATGAAAAATTATACGTATGAATGTGATAAGGGAGAAGAGATAAATCTAATGGAATAGGTCTCAAATAATGGTGCAACAAAATCTAGGCTTTTTATTTATTTTATTTTATTATTTTTTTCTTACACATGCAGAGTTATACTCTGGTCTAAATAATACTGTAGTGATGAAATGCCCAAATGATTAATGAGGAATAAATGTGTAGTGATTTGGAAACTCTAATGCGGGAGTCATAGTTGCGTGGAAATAGATCTTGTCTGGTTTTGTTTTTTTTTGTTTCCATCCCCAAAGGTTAGGTATTTAGGGGTTCTACTGACAATGGTTTTCCATGTGCTATAGTTATCTAATATACGTGTGGGATCCAAAAATATTACTCAGCTCAATATCTCATGGCACCAACTAAGGAGGCTAGACCATGCCCTTATCTGTACTACCCAACTACCCAGGTACTAGAGAGTATCTTCATGAGCGTTGTTCTTAGTGACACTATAACAGTCAGGTGACTGATCGGTTTATGTAAAGAAGGCTTCAGAAAATCTAGGTTGATAGGTATATATGTGTTTCTTGATGTGCTACCACTCTAAAGGGTACCAACAAGGGTTACAAGGGTGGCCAACAGATGTGAGCTTATGTACCTCTTGAATTTTTTCCATGTATGAATCCCTCAACCATGGTTTTATGTGCATAATGAATTATATATGTATCTTAAAGACGTCAAAATATGTCTCTACCCTGAAACAAAATTAACCCACAATTTTATGCTGAGGAAAGTGCTCTGATACCGCTTGTAATATTCCATATATAAAAAGTATGCAGAACATAAATACAATGCTAGCAATGGAAGATAAGCAAGGATATAGCCATAAAAACACCACAATAATACTGAAAAGATATTCGAATAACAACAGAATGAGAACTTTGATTCTGAGAGCAATTTTCACTTGCCTCTTCAAGGAGGCAACCTCCAATTGAGAAGAGCTCTATTACAATAATATCCCCGAAGAATGTTCTCATACCCTCAACTCCTATTTATACTAAATATGTCTATCAAAAGAACCATCTAGAGGAAGATTCTTCGAGAAGTAGAAGCTTCTATTAAGTCTTATTACATTGGACTTATTCTTCCTTATTGCTAGGCCTTATTAATATTGACGTTTACTACATCGGAATATATTATTCTACCTATGTGAGGGGTTAGGTCCCTAACAATTGTTCCTTAATAGCATCCCTGAAGGACTCCTAGGTGACTGCAAATGTAAATAATGAAGGTTCCTTTGTTTCCTTCTTGTCATAGAAAGTCTCCCACCAATCTTTGACATGGGGAACAACTTTGAGGAGCAAAAATGTAATGTTTTCTGTGTTCGAAAAGTTATGGACAAAAAAACACCCTTCTAGCAAATTCAACCATTTATCTATATCATATTTATCTATTTGAACTTCAAATATGGGAATATCAAATTTGATTTGTACCTTGAAGGGTTTTTTGCCTCCGATCGAGGAAGATGTGTCCCCTCTTGGTAGTGGCCGAAGGATTTGCACAAAACTATACATCATTTTTTTCCTCTGTTGAGTGAGGAATTCCTCACACAACATTTTGAAAGGATATCATGTCCCATCATCTTTATTTTTTGCTACCATGATAGGTCGCTTGGGCGTGCAAGAGATTGTATCCTCAATAGAAACAAGCTCGAGACCCAATTATTTGTATTCTGACCTCGTCGGGGACATGTATTAATAATGACAAGGAGCAAACTGCTCTAATACCACTGATCCAAATTTTATGACCAGAATGAATATGAACACAAATTATTATTATTCTTAACACAGAGACACAAGAATAACAAAGATACAATAACAGTGATACACTAAAATTGGTTTCTATTCAATAAGAAAATGTGTTGAAACTGTAAAATGCAGCAGAAAACAAGCTCTCTAGAATGGTGGAAACTTATCTCTAAGAAGATATGTCATGATTGTGCTCATTCTGAAAAAGATGCTTACAATGAGGTTCTCGAAGCCTTTTTTACAATAAACAAGAATTCCAAAACCATGGACATCCAAAAATCTAACCCTAGGAGATGAAGTGCCAAAATTCATGTGGGCTCTATTGGGGTAAGCTAGTACATCAACTTCCCAGGGTCATAACTTTTCCATACAATATTCATTTTAGGCACACAATAGCCCATTGGAAATTTTTATACGAGGAATACACATGTTTCTTTTAGAATCTAATTTTTACTACAATATTATTATGGCAAGCCTTAAAAACTTTATTTAGGGCCTCAAAACTGCCCCAGAAGTTAGGGATGCGAAAACTAGGAAAAAACTGCCAAACTGGAAAACTGCCAAAATGAGCCAGCTGGAATAGGTGGGACGCCATCAACATCTATATGGATCAGCCATTAAACTTTTTATTACCACAAATTTTGTTGATAAAACTAAACCTATTTTTTACATGGCCAAGGAAGCAAATATTGATCCCCTCATTCATCCACAAAGGTTTTTTCTTTTGTATAAGGTGCACCATCATATCCCTTCCCTCTATAAACACTTTTGGATCTACATTGTTTCTTGTAATTCCCTTATTTTCCACATCTCTAGCATACCTTCATAAATTTTCTGAGAGATTTACAAATTTCCGTAGATTTAGATCTCCCACTTGAGGACTTTGATCAGTTTCTTTCCTCAAAGCATCCTCCTGCAAATAAGGAATTTTTTCATTGGTCTTCCATGTTTTTTTTCCACATCTCCTTCAACAAAAAGGATCAGGCCGCATTATTGAAAGTTAAAGTAGTCGCATTACTACCTATGGACACAACTACACTATCACATCAGTCTCGTAAAGAGTATAATAAATTGATACCCTTGTCTTCATAAAAAAACATAATATCGATAGACAACAACTAACTTATCACAATATTTAAAGCATTCAGATACCATGTCATCGAGTCTGCTTCTTTCATCCTTAGGTTGTACAACTTCTTTAGGAAGAACAATTTGTTTTCCAGGGACTCAAACTAATACAAATATCCAAATTTGTTCCATAATTCCTTGGATGTAGCTTACCTTGACACCTTCAATAATAATGAATCTAAGAGACACGATTGGATTCTTCTCTTCACCTTCCGATCCAACTTTTCGTAGTGTTTTATTGATGTTCTTGTAGGTGCAGTACTTGGATCCACAATGACCAATTAATCTTTTTATATCAACATATCTTCCATATTAATATTCCACAACTCAAAACAATTCCCATTAAATTAGTTGATATCTATTTCTAATGTTCTGTCCATTTATTTTCACCATGAGAATCAATATTCCATAGCTCCCACTATAAAAGGGTTTATTACAGACCTAATCCAAGCCCTTGAACACAAAGGCATCCCCATGAATCCAATAAACTATCTAATACCAAATTTAGATTTTATCCTTGTATAATTAATTACTATACATGTATTTTTAATAATAATAAAAAAAGATACAAATGAGCACACACACATTACATAGGCATTTTACCTTGAAAACACAAATCAAGAAAACCAACAACTTGTTTACAGTCAAACCTCTAATTCTTATTCATTGTTCATATTCATTGTTTACAATACAATATATATAGGATCCTACAACATCCAAAAACCCTAATCCATTGATATTGATTATTCTACAATCCTAATTCCTTAACCGAAATTAAAAAACTATGGACAAGAAATCATGTGCTGAAAATCACTAAAATTGGACACAAAAAACCACCATTTTTTTTAGGGTCTTGACCCTCCTACGACCCCCTAGAACCTTCTTGACAAGGGTTGGTAGTGCAAAGAATATAACACATACCCAAAACCCAAAGTGTAGTAGTGTTATGGCATAGGTGGACGTACTTCAATATGGGAAATTTAGACCTATGCCTTCCCATAGAGTATGAAATTATCATATTTCATCAATAATTAGACTCAGTGTTATCACCTGAGCTTTGCGGAAAAATATACAGTCTTCGACTTCATGGAGATTAACATTTGGTAAACAAAAATAAAACCCCCTTAACTAATTTCTTACCATGACTCTTAACAATAAGAGTAGTTTCCATTAAAATGTGATAACGATTATTAAATAGTTAAACTAGCACTAGAGTCATGGTTATTATATCGAGAAAAAACATTTACAAGGAAACAAAATCATATCGATAGTAGCTTGTAAAAACCTCAGAAAGATAGGTTAATACGATGCAAAACAAAAACAATAAAATTAATTTTTTCGTCTTACCTAGAGATTAGAGGTAGAATACATGTTGGATGATTTCCTATCGATGAGTGAATGCCCAATATTGCAACAACATTGCATAGGGTTAGAAATAAATTCTAGAAATTTTAGAGTCGAAATGATAGTTCCCCCGACTGAAAAGTATTCCTGGATACTTAAGTGGTGGATAAACCAAGAACTCCAGAGACTAACCAAATAATAAAGGAAATGTAATATTGTTTTAGATGTTAGTTGCAAAGCGGACTACTCTTAGTTCTTGAAACAAGTAAACAATTAACAATCCTCACCTAAGTACCAAAAAATGAAATTACCTCGAACCCATAAAACTTGTACATACACACACAAGAGACAAGGTGTATCATTTCAAGGTTTGCAATACAAAGTGAAGGAGTAAGAGTGGAACCCTGACATTGGTTAAATCTTATTGAAAGCAAGGATTAAATACATCTAGGTTAATGGTAGTAAGGTGTACTCCTACCGACAATTAATAAGATGGGATAGAACCACCTACCTATTATATTCCTTGTTGTCCTACTTAAATTTGGATTTAGTGACTTAAATTCGCGTATCAATAAACAAATACTTTGTTAACCTCACATTAACCATATGTTAGTAAATACACACACACACACACACACACACACACACAACATACTCTTGGCATTGAAATTGTAGTACTAATATTTAACCTTTGTTTTTCATAGTGATTACTTTAGTAATATAATGATTTAACATAGGATTCAACATCAATTTTATTGTTAATATTTTAGTATAACTATATACATTAAGTGGGTTCTTTTTACTTAGGTAGCTAAGGTGTTAAGGGGTGGGTTTTAGTACAAGTATATTTCTATAGTAAAATAACAACTATATAGAATAGGTATCCATGGATGTGATGTATTAAATTAAGGACATTTAGTCAGTATCTTATGCCCAAGTTTCATTTATGTCACAACAAAATCTATGTAAAAATAGGAGTCAAAATTAAATAACATAGAAATAAAAAAAACGTAAAAAAAAATTTATGCTGGAAATTTGGGTATGTTACATATTGTATCATATTTGTAGGTTACAACACTCATACCTTAATGGGCATCACAATAAAAGTATAAATTGTTTGAATAAAAACTAACAAGCAAAGTTTTTATGGTTACAAGAAGATTGTTATTCAAGAATTGTAACCATGTCCACATAGAATGGCGAAGAGGATAGATAAGAAGGAAATAATATCCAACAACATCCTAGAGATCCAAAACATAACAATGAAAGTAGTTCAAGAAAACAGGTTTTGGAAACAATGAGGAATCTTATTGTAGAGTTACAAAACATCAAGGAAGATAATGAGAAATTGAATAAAGTAGAGGAACATCAACATGAAATAAATGTCATGTTGTTACAAATCATATCAACAAAAAAGATTCCAAATAATAATGATATGGAAGAGTAATTTAGTAAAACTTCCACAAAAAAATCAAGCAAAGAAAATGAAAAAGAAAACAATTGTTCTAATGATACACACATGACTAAAAATAGAGTATCTATAGTAAATAAAAGAAAACAAATGGATCACTTAGATGGAGAGTTTAAGAAAATTAAAACTTCAACTGTTTATGGAGAATCCAAAACTAGCGAAGAGGCGAAAGTTGTTAGAAAAACATGCTAGCTGAAAATTAAATAAAATAAATGTGGAAATAAAGTATAGAAGATACATAATAAAACAAAGACAGATATACGTGGTTTAGCCAGTTTGGGCTACGTCAACCATAAAATTTTTAGGTCCTTCCTTTATTATTATCCATCAAATGAAGGGATACAACCTACAACAAACCCGTTGTAACTTCCTCTTCTTTCTCTCACAATATCCTCACTTAGAATACAATATTCGCAATAATACATATCCGCAATACATTTACCTCATAAAATAGATTTTCCTTCTAGGGAAAAAAACCCTAACACAACTTCTATCGTCAGATCTACAATCTTATAATGAATGGTCCACATTTACAATGGAATTACAATATTCATTTACAAGGCAATTTTTCCTTTGGGGGCTCGCTTTCCCCTGGAACCCATAGGGGGTGTAACGTCCACCCCCCCTGAACTCCCTCGCATGGAAGAGTGTACATTCTTCTAGGGTTTAAAGTCTTCATGGGGTATAAACATGGCTGAAAACAAACACCTTTGAATCAAGAAGATAACCAGGCTCCATAACCAACAATATCCCACTTGGAGACTAATCCCAAAAACTCCATCGTTGTTGTATATGTTGGACTATGATCCTTCTTGGCCCTGTAAAATTTCTCATCTTCACGTTCATGCTTGAAGACCAACTAAAACTGAGCAGGAACTCAGTTTCTCCCTGGTTACTCCCTTAGTTAACATGTATGCATTATTCTGGCTAGTGTGTATCTTTTCCAACTTAAAATGAAATGGTACCTAAGTTATATATTCTTTGTCTTAAAATTGAATTCTGAGTTCTTTTCAAGATTAATGGAACTCTCATTTTCACAGTACAACCTTCTATTCTCTTGATTCTTTCCCCATTCCTCCATAGACCTCTATAACCAAATCATCTCTTTAGTAGCCTCTGTAGCAGCAACATACTCTGCCTCTATTCTTGAAAGTTCATCATCCTTTTGTATTTTTGAAATCCAACTTACTACTATTCCACATATAGTAAAAAAATACCTTTTGGCTCTCCTCCTTCTATCTATATCACCTGCCATATCTGAATCAACATATCCATGTAGAACAATGTCTGAACCTCCAAATCATAATGCATGAGTAGAAATACCTCTCAAATACCTGAGAATCCACTTTACTGCCTCCCAATGTTCTTTACCTGGATTGTTCATATACCTGCTCACAATGTCCATTGCATGTGCAATATATTGTCTTGTGCAAACCATCGCATACATCAAGTTGCCAATTGTTGATGAATAAGGGACTCTGGACATGTATTATATCTCCTCATGTATCTTGGGACACATTTCCTTATTTTATTTGAAATGGTTGGCCAAAGGAGTACTAATTGGTTTATCATTATACATTCTAAACCTCTCTAACACCTTCTCTATGTACTCACCTTGAGACAATGTCAATCTGTGATTTTTCTTGTCTGTTGTTATTCTTACACCAAGGATTTTCTTTGCAGAACCCAAATCCTTCATTGAAAATGAATTAGCTAATTTATTCTTGAGCACATTTATATCTTTCATATTAGACCTTGCAACAACCATGTCATCTACATACAATAGAAAGATATTATAGCTTCCATTTTCTATCCTTTTAAAATAAATACAGTGATTAGAATGACATCTACTATAACCTTCTTCTTTGATAAACATATAAAATTTCAAATACCAATGCATTGGATCTTCGTTTAGGCCATACAAGATCTTCTTCAACCTACATATTAAATTCTCCTTTTCTTTGACCTCATACCCCTATGGTTGTTGCATATAAATCTGTTCCTCCAAATCCCCATGGAGAAAATTTGTTTTTACATCCAACTTTTCAAGATGAAAATATTCTACTGCCACAAGACTTAAAATTGTCCCAATTGAAGTCATTTTAACAATAGGATAAAATATTTCATCAAAATATATGCCTTTCTTTTGTGCAAACCCCTTTACAACAAGTCTAGACTTGTATCCTTTTTTTCCTCCATATTCTTCCTTCAACTTGTAAACCCATTTATTCTGCAATGTTGTTTTTCCTGCAAGAAATTGAACCAAATCCCAATTCTGGTTATTTACCAGGAAATCCATTTCCCCTTTCATTCCTTGCTCCCAATTATTTTTGGCGTCTACCTACATTACATATTCATAGCATTCTGGTTCACTAGAATCAATCAACAATAAATAATACAATGAAGGAGAGTATCGTTCACGTGGTCTAATTAACCTCATAGATATTCTAACAACGCTTGCAGGAGTTTGAGGTACTTGTTTCTCCTGTTGTTGTACATTTTTATTTTCCGGTACCTTTGGAATTTCTTTTTCAGTGATCTCATCAAGCACTATGTATTATGGTTTTGCAATTTCCTATTTATTTCCCTGCAACTAATCTTTGTATATGAACTTCTCATTGAATATGACATCTCTACTCCTAATTATTTTTATGTTTTAATAATCCCATAGGAGATAACCAAAATCATTAACACCATATCCAATAAAGGTACACTTCTTGGATTTTTCCTCAAGATTTGTTTTATTTTCTTTATCAGTATGGAAAAATGCTTCACAACCGAAAGTATTCAAAAAAATGTAGTTTACCTTTTCACCTGTCCATTCCTCCACTGGAATTCCGCCATCCAAAGAGCTTGAAGGTCCTTTGTTTATTATGTAAACAATAGTATCTACAACATCTGTCCAAAACTGTAAGGGAAAACCAACATGCAATCTCATACTCCTTGCACGCTTAATGATTGTCCTATTCATCCTTCCCAACAAACCATTTTCTTGTGGTGTTCCTGGAACTGTCTTATCTCTACAAATCCCATGGTATGATTAGTAATCATCAAACTCCTTGCTGCAATATTCGCCTCCATTTTTTGATCTGAGACACTTCAAGGTTTTTCCTGTCTCATTCTCAACCAAAGCTTTCCATTTCTTAAAAGTATCAAAAACATCACATTTTTGTGGAATGCAATAAACCCAAGTTTTTCTAGTTGCATCATCAATAGAAGTAAAAAAATAATGAGAGACACCAAGAGATGATACCTGAACTGATCCCCATACATCTGTATGCACAAGCTCTAATCTTTCACTCTTCTTTTCTTTTCTGACTTAGAGAAATATGACACTCTTTTTTTTTTTTTTCCATAAGCACAATGCTCACAAAAATCCAAGTAAATTTTTTTAAGATCTGGCAATAAATTACTTTCGTGAAGTATCTACATCCCCTTCTCAGTCATGTGTCCAAGCCTATGATTCCATAGTGTTGTATCCACTCCTGTAGAAGCTAAAAAGATAGAAGAGTGATTATTACCAGTACATAAATACAATTGTAACACACCCATGGTGGGGTGTCAAAATTTCGCTCTTCTTAGGAACTTGAGACCTCCATTCGGGATCTCAAATCCTATTTTTCTCATCCAGGGCCTCCCAGCCATAGTCTCCATGCTCAGAACCAATATCATAACTAGTGGATACACCTCTCCCAAGTTCCTTCCATGTTCATTGGTCAAGACCAAAGCACCACCACGTGGGTCCGAATCAATAGGTTCCTCGCCCGCATCAGAACTTTGGACTTTGGGTGTTCTTGAATCCCCTGAATCTAATTTCCTCAGACTCCAGACTCATGGAAATACACGGGTCAAATAGATGGTCCAATGTATTGTCACAACCAATGGCTGATATTGACTTCGAGGGTTCTCGACCCTCCACTCTTCAACTCTTGTGGATTACTTCCGCTCCACAGTGTGGAATATGACGACACCTGTCCTTTCCAATGGATAGTTCAAATATACTTCGCTAATTCAATATTTGGGTCTTCTTTGGACTCTCTACGATACTGTTCTCCAATTTCTCCGAAGTTTCTAAATTTAAGGGATCTCAAAGTCCCAGTCCCTTCTCCAATCACGTTGGCGACACATGCCCTCACCTGCGATTATGCATGCCACAATCCAAGTGCCCTATGGGGTAGTTGATACAGATAAATCTAGGTGACAGGTGGCTCATTAAGTTTTAATCCACGTCACCATGGCTGGCTTCATTACACCTCTTCGCTTTGGTTTTATTGTCCTTCAACATACCTCAGATCTCACGGTCGATATCAAGTCATGTAGATTTATAGATCTATGATATTAATTACCTTGAGGGTTTGTCATTCAGGATAATTACTATGTAGACTAATCTGACCTTTCGAAGCATTGAATATCTAAATTAAAGGGATTAGTGCCATGCATCCCCAATATATCGACGGTTGGGAAAGGATATGAGGGATCCCGCAATCTACGGTGTTGGGTCCTTGGGGGTTTTGACCATCGATTTAATTTGTGAGATAGGTTCACCCAACCACCTGAGGATCCACCTATCACCAGTCAACCTCACAGGAGACCGAGTCTCCCCCATTTACCTTCGATCCGTGGAAGGATGGTAAGGTTAGTCTTACTCCGAAGTCCCGAATTTCTCGAGATATGAAGACAAGGAGACATAGATTCCTTAGGATTAGCCCAAGGTTCTTGGGTATTGGTCATATGGGTCCTTTCAAATGGATCTTGTCTTCTCGTCTTCTAAACGAACAAACATCCCCTTTTGAAGGATTCAACTTTTGCTAACCTTCCGAAGATTTTCATGAAATGGTTAAGGACTTGGGCCCGAAATCCTAGTCACACGACAAGGATTCTATAAGAGGTGTCCTCCTCAGATGGATTGGTTCAGGTCGACACAACATCTCCCATATCTACCTTCATACAGGATGATTCCCAAGGAACCTCTAGATCCAAGATAGGAATTCAAACTATTGGTCGAGGATGTAGGTTTTCTAAGAGAAGGAGGCATATAGATACCATAGCCATTCCACACAGAAAATAGTTATAAGTACACATATGCATAAATATGGAAACTCATCCATTATTCCAATTCAACACATAAAATAGGGAAAATACTTATCAGAACCAGACAACGTGCAGCGACTGTTGAAAGGGGTACCCATTTCCACCCAACCGTAGGCTCCGTCACTCCAAACAGATTTACCACTGGCCACCCCTGAGCGAGACAATGATTCTCTACAACAAAATCTCTTCTTTCATCTCAATGACAGTAGGGATGGAGGTTACTCTCCTCCTCCCGCAGGATATTGGAAATGGTTTACACAATACCAATAAAGGAGGACCAGACTCATTTATTAGCATGTATAATAACCTTCTCTCCCATTTCCAGTGACCAAAATGTTTATTTTCTAGTTCTTCCTTGAAATCGAAAGATTCCTCTCCGCTGCACTCTTTGCAAGTCTCCCCCCTACTCACCACAGCTTCCCTTCTTTCCTCTTTTAGCAAGGTAGTGTGTGGCTTGAATTCTCAGCCAATGGTTACAGGTATGGAATATTTACATATGGGTTCTCTGCCCCATCCTTCATTAACTTTTGAGGAGGTCTTCCCGCCTACCAGCCTACCTGAAATTCATTTATGGGCCAGAGGATTTTTCTGGTCTTGAGCAATTATATCCAGCAAATATTGGTTTGGTGAAGGTTAACGCAACCATTCCTGGTCCCCTTCACCATCTCTTTTCATAGAATTTGTGGTCTTTCTTAGTACACCCCCCTTCCAACAGTCATGCAACACTTATCAATTTTCTAGTAAATAATAGACTTTATATTCATTTACCTTTCATACAAAGTTACATCGAATCAAAATTCACACATAAGAAGTTTTCCATAGTCTCTTATCCATTATAGTTTATATTTACAAGCCGGTGGAAACAATGTGTTACAATAATGTACCTACCTTCTCTCCTTTTCTATCACCAATGATGCTTTGGTTACCTTCCACACCTTATCTGTAAATATTTATATACAACCCTCACTTTCCAACTTCCCTATTGAAATTATATTTTTCCTTGGATCTAGAACATGTCTTGCCTCTTTCAAAAACCATTGGTTTCCATTCCTTTTCTTTATTTTTACCTTTCCCATTATAACATTTTTGCATGGTGCATCATCACCCAAATGAACCTCTCCAAAATCACCTTGAACATAATCTAGAAAATATTTCCTATGGGGTGTCGCATGAAATCAATCCCCTGAATATACTACCCAAGACTCATAAATATTATCTATATAAAGAATCAAAGCATCTTGTAACACATCACCTATTACGTTTTCTTCCTGATTTTTCTCCTATTGTCCATCTCTGTGTTTCTTTGGAGCTTTGTAGTCTTTCTTAAAATGTCCTTTCTTCCCACAATTCCAACAATCTGTCTTTCCCAGTCTAGATTTGGATCTTCCCTTCCTATAATTCCCACGGTTTCCTAATCCCTTTCCTCTATCCTTTTGTTTTCCCCTGTTCTCCATGTTCAATGCATTACCTGATGTCTCACTTGTGATTTTCCATCACATTTCCTTGGTAAGGATAACACCAACAACATCATCAAATTTTAAAGTGTTTGAACCAGAGACATAGTTGCTTACATTCATGACCAATTTGTTCCAACTTTCTGGCAATGACCAAAAGATTAGAAGAGCCTTGACCTCATCATCAAAGTCCACTTTTACAAAACTTAGTTGATTAGTAACTATATTAAATTCATTTAAGTGATCTACAACATATCCACCTTCTAACATATTCATATTAAATAATCTCTTCATTATAAATACCTTATTGGACGTTGAGGGATTTTCATATAGTTTAGACAATGCATCCATCATATCCTTTGTTGTCTTTTCTTTCAAAATATTGAAAGCCATCAATGCTTCCAATCTCAGTCGTATCGTTCCTAGAGCCTTTCTGTCAAGAATGTCCCATTATTTGTCCTTCATGGACGTCGACTTCTTTGTTATTCCACCCAATGGTAGGAATAGATCTTTTTGATATAAATAATATTCCATCTTCATATTCCATAACTGGTAGTTTTGTCCATTAAATTTCTCAACCCTAAACTTTCCATATTCCTCCATTTCTCCCACTCGAACCAAGAACCCTCTTTTCTTCCAAGTTGCCTTTCTCTCTGATACGAGTTGTTAGAAAAATAAGATTACAGAGCAATAAAATAAAATAAATGCAGAAATAAAACACAAAAGATACACAATACAATAGAGACACATATATATGTGGTTCACCCAATGTCGGCTACGTCCACCAGATAAATTGCTAGGTCCTTCCTTTATTATTATCCAGCAAATGAAGGGATACAACCTACAACAAACCCTCTATAACTTCATCTTCTTTCTCTCATAGTCTCATCACTACATTTCCCTCATAAAATAGGTTTTCATTCTAGGGAAAAAAACCTTAACACAACTTCTATGGTCAGATATACGACCTTATAATGAACGGACAATATTTACAATGAAATTACAATACACATTTACAAGGCAATTTTTCCTTCAGTGGCTTCACCCCCGAACTCTCACCGGGGGCCCGCTTGCCCCTGGAACCCGTAGGGGGGTAACCCCCCCTACACTCCCCAATGTAGAAGAGTGTACATTCTTATAGGATTTAAAGTCTTCATGGGATATAAACATGGGTGAAAACAAATACCTCTAAATCAGGAAGATAATTAGGTTCCACAACCAACAGAAGCATGGTTACTAGACGTAAGAAATATTTTCATATTTACAGTTACTCTAGTAATATGAAAGTGAGGATGACCATATATAACCTGAAAGGTAAATCTAGTATATGGTGGCAGGATTTAAAGTTAGCCAAGGGTTTTAAGGAAAATAAAACATAATGGACATATTTGAAAAAATATTTTAAGAAACAATGTTTATCTGAAAGTTATTATGAAAGAAAAACCAAATAATGTTATGAGTTAAAGTTAGGGAATATCTCTAAGGAAGATCTGATTACCAAATTTCTAAAATTGTTAAGGTTCGTACCTTACATAAAAGATGAAAAGGTGAAATTTCATAGATTTCTAAGTTGCTTGCCTCGGTCATATAAATATAGAATAGAGTTTGAAAATCCAAAGATCTTGAATGAACTATTTTGAAAATCTAGGATATGTTATGAATAGTACAAAGAACGGTCTAGAAATCCAAAAGCATGGAGAGAAACTAAATAAGATAAAATAAACCAAAGAAAGAAAGGTTTTAATACATCATCGTTTCGTAACATATACAAAGAATACCAATAAAACAATTTTTATAGGAATTCATCACAAGTACAAGGACGAAACAAATCACTCATTATGGAACTTGAGAAGAAAGTTGATAATCCTAGAGAACCATTAAAATGTTGGGGATGTGGTGAACCACATCTATTGAGGAATTTTCCACATTGAAACTCTAAAAAAATAGCAGTTCAGAACATACATGAAGTGTAATGTACCCCAAATTTCACAAAATGTTTTTTTTTTGAGGGAACACTATCATCTAAATTGTCGCAACAATTTTCATGACACAATGAATAATTAAATCCTAAACCAATTCATGTATATCTATACCTAGAAAATTCATACTCCTTCTACAAGGTGTGCAAGGGATCTTAAGATCCATACACTTTATTCCACTGGAGTTACTGCTAACATTATCAAAGTGTTTGTTAATATAACAATGGCTAGGTCTGTTAAGGTCCATATCCTAGGCCTAACCAATGCAATTCTATTGATATAAATCCTAGCTATATTATTGAAAATAATACAAGGTATTTATAAAATGCAACTCATATAAGTCCTAACTATTTTATTAAACATAACACAAGGAAGTTATACAATACATCTCATATAAGTCCTAGATATATTAATAAACATATCATAAGGTACTTGTAAAATACCAAGAACTATAACCATATTCTAACTATGCTTTATGTAGTTCACACTTGAACACTAGCGTACAAGGGGAAATCCCTACGTCCTAACCACCCTGTCCTAACTTCCACGCTAAGAGTCTGATGAGGTTCCAAAGTGTTTCGACATGTTGAATTAATCCTAGGATTAATGGCATAAGGTTAGAACCATGATACCTATATTCTTGGTCCACATCAACCATAACTTCTAGCATGTGTGCAATAAGCATTAACTAATTAGTCATCGGATGGTCGAAACCTAGCCTTGGCATTAATTTATTCATATTCATTAATGGTGGTAGGTCGCCTTGGTTCCAGGACCAATGTTTTTGTAGGGGAGAGCCACTATGGGATTTCCGCCTCAACTTCCTTCACATAGAAATGAGAGGCTAACATGCACTCCACCCTTCTCCATTATTGGAAACATGAAGTGTAATTACCCTCTCATTTGTTTTCATTCAATTTTGGTTTTTTTCTGTGTTTTTATTTGCAATAGTAGAGTTAATCGAATGTGATAGTAACATGGTGGTCATGGGATGGCCACTGTTAATGTCTCTCTGGCTAGGATTGGTCAATGGATTTAGTTGGTTTCCTTTGTGACATGGAGGTCAATGTCGTGCTCTCGACTTGTATACTATAACCTTCTTCCCTCTATATATTATTTCCATACTTTTTGGTTCAAAAGGGTTTTTCAGTTGCATCTGGGAGAACATATTCCTCTTCTTAATATGATTTAACCATTTCTTACTGTATGCTTGCTCTTTGTGCTATGGGCGTTCTTGATCTTGAGTCTTGATTTATAATGTGTTATCCTTTACATTATATCTTTGTGTTGGTCGTTCCTTGTGTAATGTATTTCCATGGGTGTGCCATGCGCTTCCTTTTTTGGGTTGAGCTCTGTATAATTCATTTCCATGGGTGTGCCATGGGCTTCCTTTTTTGGGTCAAGTTCTGTATAATGCATTTCCATGGTGTGAAAAATGTTCATTGTGTTGGGTCGAACCCTGTATAATGCACTTCTATATAAATATAACTAATTGTTTACCATAATGGGTCAAACTCTCTATACTATATTTTGATATGCAAGTAATACATTTACCATGGGGGTCGAGCTCTGTATACAGTATTCCCACACCCCATCTCCATTATGTCAATATCGCATTGAAGGCTCATTGCATAAGTTTACAAGTCATGTTCTATTATTTCGACGCTGTGTTTCGTTGATCGTTCTGTTAAAATGTTTATATGTATTACCAGGTTCCTCTACACATTCCAAATCATGCTCAGGTTTTGTAATTCCTTTGCAAATATTCTTTGTATTCCAGACCATATACCTCTCAGTTACTTCTCATTTTTCTCATGCATGAAAACCCTAAACCCTTTGTACATTTTATTTTGGTTTTGGGTCTGTACATTGGTATAGCCCTGCATTACTTTAAGGATGACTTACTGTATAATGCTATGGTCTAGAATCTCAGTATATAAATGATAAATGGGAAGTTTTTAATTTAACTTACCAATTATTCCCATGCCCCTCCTTCCGTTCTCCAAAAATTGTGTTTTAACTTGCATTATGTTCTAACTACTCTATAAAACCACTCTTGATCATTGGAAGGTAAGAATGTTCTTCGAAACAAAATTAAGATTAATCGATTGGAAAACACAACAAAATCTTTGTTGGGAGGATAGAGTTGTTTAGTTACTTACTAATTCCATGTGACCAGTCAACCAACCCATCGTATAAACTTGTTTGATTTTAACAATATGATTCTGTAACATCCCTCTCTTATGCACGTTGAGCGAACTTATTCTTTGAGGACACTTGCATGCAAGTGATTGGAGTCATTGTATTATTGGATATTTTGATTATGATTCTGAGCCATTGTGTATTTGATGTTATGTCATTTTTGTTATATTTACATCGATAGGTGATATTGACTGGGTTCTCCTGAGTGTGCAGGACTCTGGACATTGAGGATGCAGAGGCATCGATGAAACCCCATGGACTCTGGATCGATTCCAGGAGTGGACTGTTAGGGTTTGAATGTTGTTGAAGTGACATACATACATGTGATTAGATGTTATGATGATTTGTTATTATTTCTAACATGATTCGTTGATGGATGCAGGATGACAAAAGCTTACCAACCCAAATCACATTTGGAGTAGAGGGGTCATGCATGACAACCAGAGACTTAGGGAGAGGTGTGGAAACATCCCTGCCACAGTCTACTAGAACTCTCACGGTGGCTCAAACTATAGGTTAACGATGACCTAGTTTGAGAATACCCACGATCTCGTGAGGGCAGACTGTGACAGTCGCTCAATATGATTCTAAGGGGTGTGCAATAAGGTAGGGGCCTTATTCCTTAGAGGCCCTTAGTCTCCCACAAGATCACGTAGCGAAGTATTGACTCCAGGGGTGTGACGTCTACCAAATTCATTCCATATGCAAGTAGCACCCTTGGAGCATGTAGTGCATCTTGAAGGGAACATCATGGAAGGAAAACATAAAGAGGTGAGTTCCACCCTTATAGCACGTAGTGTGTCTTGAAGGGCATGTCGCTCAAGGAAAATGGAAAGAGGTGAGTGGCACCCTTGGAGCAGCTACTGCGTCTTGATGGGCATGTCACGATTTTAACTCGTGACTAAATAAGCCTAGTCAACCTTAAAATGAATGATGTGATAAGTAAGGTTTAAAAAAAAAAATTCCTAATGAAAATGCCACCCAACCTAGTGAAACTAAAACCTAGATCTATGTAGAACATGTGGTCAAAAAAATAAAATAATAAATAAACATGTAACAAGAAGGGGGGAAAGAAATTCAAACTTATTTATTAAAGTCAAAATTATAATGGAGGATTAAATGTTTAAAAAGGGGTAATGGTTGTTTTTATCTACAGTTGCTAATTTATTATTTAGTTAAAAAGAAAAGAGGGTAAATGGTTGTTTTTATCTACACTTGCTAAAATAATTCTTAATGAAAAAGGAAAAAGGGTAAATGGTTGTTTTATCTACACTTGATAAAATTGACTTTTTTAGTTAAAAAGGGGAAAAGGGGGAAACTTAAAAGAAATAGGAAACTTAAAAGAAAAATGGAAACTTAAAGAAAAGGGGAAACATAAAAAAAAGTTGAATGTCTAACTTAGTAAGGAATCTTTCCTTTGGAACTTTCTAATAATGAACTAAACTAAGAATTAAGTAAGGTCTAAGTCATTTAAGAAGTGTAAGGGAATTTTAGGACACCGAGGAGCGTTTTTAGGAATTCTCTTAGGTGGATGAGGGAAATAGGAACACTTAATTAATTAATAAATTTGATTTTCTAGTGCAACTAGGGGATCAAGAGACATGAGTACAAGAGAGGTTTTTCGAAATTCATTAAATGAAAAAGGAATTTAATGTGAATTTGGGAAACTAATTACTTGAAAACTACATAAAAAGAATGGAGGAGAAGGAGTATGGAGCTCATCTTTTTTTGTAACCTTACACTGCTAAAATTTTATCTTGACTAACCTTTCTCTCATGGGAGATGGGATACCCAGCTTGGGTAACGAGTGGTAGATTGACCTTGCGAGGCAAGTTGGGTGCTAGCATTCTCTCGTATTGTGTGTGTGGCCCCTTTGTGGCTCGGGGGGATCAGGGGGAAGAAGAGTACCCCTATATTTTGCTGGGAGGTATTAGTGAGGTCACATCGGTCGACAAGCAGGAGATGGACATAGCGTGCGCAGGACAACGACTTTAGAGCGTTCACATTTCGATAAGGTATGCCTATTAAAGTTGTTACTTGCAATGAAATTTAATTTAAACATGTTTATTTTACTGTACTCGGATGACAATTTATTTTCCATGAGATTTCCTTGAGAATTTAGTTATCAATGTAATCCACTTATCCTTAAAGTTATTAGTCTGTGCCTGAGCACTCGACTAGGAGCTGAATTGACGGTCGTCACTCCAGTGTTTAAAGAATTATAGATTCAAATGCCCTGCTTTCTTGTGCATGGACAATAAATCAAGGATAAATTTCTCCCAACCATCTATCCCTTACTTATCTCTGAGATTTCCCCTTATGATTGATCTTTGATCACTACGTTTTTTCTTTATGCATAATCCCTGCGTCCTTCCTAGAATTTTATCTCTATGTTTTCTTGAATGGTAAATATATGCACCTGAATGATTAATCTCTAATCCTGTGCCCTCCTTATGAGTGTTTAAACTCTATGTTGAATGTTTAATCCTTGAGTTTTTAACTCTATGTTTGAATGACTAAATCCCTGAATGTTAAAACTCCGTGTTTTGATTGATTCGTCTCCGATCACCTTGGTTCCTTGCCAATTACATAGTGAATCTCTACACAGTGAATCTATACATTCGTGAATATATACACATCGAATTTGTACATTCTCGAATCTCTACATATTAATTTGGGATTCCTGGATGGATATTTACACAACGATTTTATTCCAATGATTTTTATTCTAGTGAAAAATTATTCCAATGATTTTATTCCAGCGATTATTATGGTAATTTTATTAGAGTGAAATTTTTTTTATGGGGATTTTATCACAAGTGACAATTTTATTCCAATGATGTTATTATATCGCTATCCTTACAACCATTTTCTTATATGATTATCTGACATCGAATTCCATAAATTTTAATTATTCGACAACGAATATTGGTTAGCTAGCGATTCCCATAAATTATAATGTTAAGCAGTGGAACAATTAAAACATAGCAATATTTTTAGCA
>ML794749.1:134012-193286 GCA_009831015.1 Picea engelmannii | reverse complement strand
CTGTAACTTCCTCTTCTTTCTCTCACAGTCTCCTCTCTCAGAATACAATATTCACCATCATCCATAGACGCAATACATTTCCCTCATAAAAGAGGGTTGCCTTCTAGGGCAAAAAAAAACCTAACATAATCTCTATCGTTAGATTTGCGACCTTATAATAAACGGTCCAGATTTACATTGAAATTACAATATACTTTTACAAGGAAATTTTTGCTTTGGGGGCTTCGCCCCCGAACCCCCATCAAGGTATAAACACGGCTGAAAGCAAGGACCTATGAATCAGGAAGATAATCAGGCTCCACAACCAACAGTCCAATGTTAGCATTTCCGGATTTCATGCTACTGTTTATACTAGAGTGTGATGCATCATGAGAGGGGATCAGAGCAATGTTGATGCAGGGGGACACCCCATTGTATTTGAGAGAAAGAAGCTCAGTCGCCCCGAGAGGTTGTATTTGACATATGACAAGGACATGCTTGCAATCATGCATGCCTTGACAAAATACATACAATACTTGGTGGGCAACAAATTTGTGGTCAAGACAAACCATAATAGTTTGAAGTATTTCCTTGAGCAAAAGGATCTCATCAAGCGTCAGTAGAAGTGGGTGACAAAGGTCAAGGGTTCTTCAAAACCTACAGGTAGGTCAGAGAGATATTCTCTTGGAAGGGTCTCAAGCAGGATGTGATGAGACATATTAGTGAGTGTGTGACTTATCTGCAGAACAAGTCAGAGCAGACACTTCCAACAGGGTTACTTCATCCACTTCCCATTCTAGAGCAGAAATGGGAAAGTATATCCATGGACTTCATTACAGGCCTACCCAAGGCTTAGGGTAAGGTTTGTATTTATGCAGTGGTCAACATATTGACCAAGTTTAAACATTTATATGCAATTCCTACAGATTAAAATGTGATGCCGGTGGAAGAGCTATTCTTCAGGGAGGTTTTCAGACTTCATAGGTTTACCTAGAGCATCATCAATGATAGAGACAATTGTTTCATAGACACATTTTGGTGGGAGTTGTTCAGATTGGTGGGGACAGAGTTGACACCGAGCATCAATTACCACCCCCAAATAGATGGGCATACAGAGATAGCCAACAAGTGGGTAGAGGGATAATTTAGGAACTATGTTAGTGGACAACATAGAGCATGGGTAAGATGGTTACATCTTGGAGAGCATTTTTACAACACTACCTTCCACATGTCCATAGGTATGATCCCATTCAAAGAATTATATGGGTATGATGCTTCCACTTTGATTGACTTGGTTTTTGGAGATAGTTGGGCTCCTAATGCCAAGGACTGGATAGTAGAGAGTCAAGAGATTCTCAAGGTACTAAAAGAGAATCTACAGACTGGACATAATTAATGAAAGGTGAATGTAGAGAGACACATGATAGAGCATAGCTTTGAGGTTGGGGATCTAGTATTCCTGAAGCTACAACCATATAGATAGTCATCTCTGAAGAAGAGAGGGGAAGAGAAGCTCAAGCCCAAGTTCTATGGGCCATGCAGGGTCATATGCAAGGTAGGAAAAGTGGCCTACGATCTAAAGCTACTAGAGGGGATCCATATTTACAACGTGTTCCACGTTTCTTGTCTTAAGAAAGCTGTGGGACAATTCATCATCACTTCAGAGGAGATTCCACCTTTGGATGAGGAGGAGCAATTGGAGTTAGTTCCTATTGGGGTATTGGATTTCAGAGAGCGAAGATTAAGGAGCAGAGTCATCAGGGAGTGTTTGGTCAGATGGAGGGGGCTTCCTTTAGAGGATGCTACTTGGGAGAGTGAGCAGATTTTGCATCACCCTGGATTGATGTTGCTTAAGGACAAGTAATCACGGGAAGGGATGAATGTAATGTCCCTTTCCAAGTAGGAGATATAGAGAGGATGGATTAGCAGTCTAAACATCCCCTTTTAGACTACAGCGAGAGAGAAACAGGGGAAACAATGTCATTTGGTGTCATTTCACTAGGGAATGTTATATTTCGAAATTGACATTAAGTGAAAAGTGGGAAAAGCGCCTTTTAAGTGAATTAACCCAAAAATAGAGGGGTGCCTAAGTGAAGGAGATAAATATAGAGGTCAAAAAATAATTAGGGTTTGACTGGGTATATGAAGGGAAAAGTGACCTAATTCCTCATTATCACAGTTTATGATTTAACATTTGAGCTCCGAGGAGAAAACATAGGTTCAGGCAAATTAGTGGAGATTGTGGATTCTAGGAGGAAGACACCAGTGGGTTGATTTCGATGTTGGGAAACACACCCTAGTCACTAGGAAGATCATCCAGATCTTTCATTGTTTTGCAACAACAATTTTACAGGTTTAGAAAGCTAGTTCGCACTTCATCAGGGTGAGGGCACAAGTGTTGGGAGACTCAGAGGTTTAGCATGTCTCGATGAGGGAGAATCTAGATATTTCCTTCCAACCCATTTGAGAGGAAGGCAAGGTGCATCTCTTGAGATATTACTCACCGGATTTCGAGCGAGGAATCATCTAGGGAACACTATTCAACTATTGAGGGTGCAACACTTGGGGAAGCACATTCAGGGTTCTAGAGATATCACCAGACCAGATCTAAGGAAACCCTTTTGACCCAGTTCAGAGGAGGCCAGGGTTCGTAGATTGAGACAGTTACAACCAAATTCTAACAATGGAATCACTAGGGCACAACAATTGAGTTGAGGAGGGGTGAAACCCCCCAGGGGATCATGTTCGGGGTTCGTACAGATCAATAGAGGTCCGAACTTCAACTAGAAAATTACTGAGAAGGTGCTTGAGGTTAGGGTGCATATTTTGAGATAGATTTCAGGGTTATCTGAGGAGTTTATCCACCAAAGTGAACATTTTAGTATTGCAACAATTGCCATGTGAGTTGCCGTGGCATGCAACAATTCATCTTCATTCCAGGTACTAACCCAACATCATCATTCATTCCAGGTACTTTGATTTAGCATTGTTGTGTGTATTCTAGCTAAGATCCATCTAGTCTTGATCTAGCTGAGAGATTCATTTATTTTCCCGCATGTAGTATTGTACCTTCAATCATATTTCATAATATACTTGGTCATAGTTATTGTGTGTTTTATATCTATTGCATGTTTGATTATATACTTTTAAACACAAGAAACCCATTCAAAACCATTTAAACAAAAAATAAAACCTTTAACCACATCCAGAATCCAAAAGAGTATTATGTGAAAGGTTGTTAGATATTAGATAGTATTTTTTTGGTCCATGAAGTGGTTCACTCCTTAAAAACCCACCAAATTCCTAGGAATGTTGATCAAGCTTGATATGTCCAAAGCTTTTGAAAAACTCATTTGAAAATACGTCAAGGAGGATCTCTTAGAATTTTCCTTTCATTCCTCTTGGGTGAGATGGATCATGACTCTCACTTCCTCTTCCTTCTTTTCCCTCTTGATTAATGACTCCCCCTCGCCACCTTTTAATCCTTCTAGAGGAATATGACAAGGGTTTCCCATTTCCTCCTTTATCTTCATCCTCATGGATGAAGTCCTAGGTTGTAGTCTCAAGGAAACTATACATACACACGTATTGCAGGGGCTATTGCTTCACTCCTCAGACTCACCCCTTTCACATAACTAGTTTGTCGATGACACTATGTTGATGAGAATCACCTCAACTCAAGAGGCTAGAGATTTCAAAAATATCCTAGATGAATTCAAGGAGGATTTAGACACCTCCATCAATCATTTCAAATCACAATTTTTCTTCTTCAACATGCCTCTCTCTGTCCAATTTCATGTGTCTCGCATCCTTGGATTCTCCAGGATCTCCCTTCCATCCAAATATCTTAGGGTGCCTCTTCTTGAATCTGGGATTTGAAATTGTTCTTGGGAAGATATTGCCTCTCAGATCGGTAAAAATCTCCCCAGTTGGACCTTTCTTCCCCTTAACATTGTCAGTTGGCTCATTCTTCTCAAATCATCCCTTCAAGCCATTCCTCTCTATCTATTTTCTTTCCTTGCTACTTCCAAGCGAATCCTCAAGGATATTAGATCTCTCTAAAGAATTTTTTTATGGTAGGGAGCTAACATGACTAGAAAATGGGATTTGGTGGCCTAGAACACCCTCTGTCTTCCAAAACTTGGAGGTGGTCTAGGGTTTCATGACCTAGAACTCATTAATAATATACCTGGTGTGAAAACTTGGCAGTGTTGGATTCAAGGTAAGGGTGAGATTTGGTGTGATCTCTAGTGAAACAAATATACCTATCACATTCCCTCTTCAAGTCTCATCAGAAAGTCTGAGGAAATATCAAGTTACTTAATCTAGAACATTGCTTGGCAACACAAATCCTTAATTCAAAAGCACAGTTTTCCAGAAGTTAGAGATGACAGATATGCTCTCTTTTGGGAAGATTCATGGTTTCATCTTTTGGAGCTTCAGTCCAATCCCAAATTTCTTACTCTCAAGGATATTCTCCAAGATGATTATGGAGCCAAATTATTTCAATACTAGCACCCTGATTCAAACTCATGAAACTGGAAAGACTGGTCCATTAACCTTGATCATATTCCTCTTCAAAATGGTTCCTTTTTCTCATCTCCACAGTTTGAACTTTTCAAAAAAAAATTCAGAGTCTCCACTCTCCATGATAAGATAATATGGGGCTACTTTCCTAAGGGATGTTTCAATCTCAAATAATCCTACTCACTTGTTTCTTATCATTCCTTTGTCCCCCTGGAGGACACCTATGTTAAAATTTGGAAGTTGAACCTCTGGCCCAAGGTATCTACCTTCCTCTAGCTAATAAATCATGGAAAATTTCTAACTTGGGATAAGATCCTATGTTGAGGGTTTGAAGGTCTTGGTCTTTGTGTCATGTGTCACCAAGCAGATGAATCCATGGACCATTTCCTCAATTCCTGTTCCTTCAACAACCTTCTCTAGGATCAGGGATATTCATCGTTCCATCAAACAAATTGTTGCCAAATTTCAATTCACCTAATTATTTCGTCCTGGAAATCTCAAGGTTTTCAAAATCCCATTTTCAATCGCATATGGTTGATTTTCCGAGATTTTTCCTTTGGGAAACATGGAAATAAAGGAAACGACACATATTCAAAGAATTATCCCTTTCATTGTCCTCTGTTTGGGATAAGATCAAGCTGGATATCCTTGAAACTGTTCACTCAGGCTCCTGGGATGTTTAGGCATTTAAATGCAATGGCAGAGAACACCCCGTCCTGTCCCTTTGGATTACTTCCCCCTTGTTGTTCACCCTCTCTCTTGACCCCCCCTCCCTCTTCACCCTCATCCTGGTCTCCCCCTCCTAAAGGATTTGTTAAACTCAATTTTGATGGTGCTTCCAAAGGAAATCCTGGGTCCACTAGTTATGGTGGAGTCTTCAAAGATCTAGATGGCAATATTCTCAGGTTACTTGGGATTCAATTCTAATAATGTTGCTGAGTTGTGGGCTCTTCTTCACGACATAGATATAGCCTATTCCCAACATTATCATAAACTCATTACAAAAGGGGAATCTCGTCTCATCATTCATATGCTTACCGAAATTCAAAATGGTTCTCCTCCATGCAGAGTCTTAAATCTACTCTTGATCTCCTTCATTCAACCATTCTTTAGATATCAACCCTCATTACCTCCCATGTTCTTCATGAAGCCATCAAAGTGGTTGACTTCCTTGCAAATGAAGGACTTTCAAATTATTCTAGGCTCCTGGACTCACAATGGGAGGACATTAGCTCCGACACACTCATGAAGCACTTTCAATCATTATCACTCTTACATATCAATCCCCCATATCAAGTGCTATCTAGTCACTTTAGTTATTACAAGGAGGGTTGCATGGATAATGGTGAAGCCAACTCTGTCCCATCGACCATGTTGTTTACACATGTGAAGGTTCATCTTCATCATGTGATGGATCCATCTAGAGTGAGGGGGAATGATGGAAGGTAAAAAATGGATTATGGCTAACTGGATTATGTTGGGACTTCAATTCATGATTGTCAGTGAATTTTGGAAACCTATCCTTACCACTTCTATCGTCATAATGATTCTAGTGATTTTTAGAATAACATGTCCTTTTCTTGCTCATTGCGATCCCAGTCTCCAGTTCGTGCTTTGCTTTTGGGTGATTTTGGGTTATGTCTTTGATTCTGCCTTAGGATTTTTCAGTGCGAAGCCTGAAACCTCTCCTTCTATTCTCATGGCCCCTCATGTTGTTCAATGCTGCTCGAACCCTGCCTGCAATACCCAAGCAACTCTGGCAGATGAATTTGTAGTTGAATTTTACGAAGATTCAATTTCTCCAAAGACTAAAAGTTCCATGCAATCCATGGAAGATGATGTAAGGTTTGTCCGAGCTAATAAAGAGGCAGGGATGATTTTAAGGATGGAGATTTATTTTAAAATGTAGAAACCTTGGCGAATCTTACTAATCCATCATATGCCAACTATAAAATGTTTGGTGATATTTTTGTAAAAATATTCAAATTCGAAGGATTTTGTATAGTTTGTATAAAATTTTGGTGATTTTAAAGGTAAAATAATTTTATCCTATAGAATTTGGGTGAATCTTTTTTAGAATAGCGAATCGTTTTTTGGGAAAAACCATGGAAAATTAGCCCATGAGTGAAATTTAGCCCCTAAAATCATCCTTGTTGACAAGAGGACAAGGATGTTGACAAACAAATTGGTGCAATTATTCCTGATCCAAGTTGCTCCAGAAATAGGGACACCAAATTCTACAGGGCGTTGGATTTATATTAGTACATGAAGACCATGGTAGCCCAAGATATGCTACCCAGAGGTTAGGACTATAGGAAATTCAAGCAGAGACTCCAAGCTCTAGAAGATCAAAACATGCTACTTATCTCCATGGTATCCTAGCTGGTCAAATGAAATGGGGGTAGTACTTTAGCTGGTGCGCACCAATGGCTCATCTTTTAGAACTCCACGACCTCCTCAATATGATTTTGTGCTAGCCAACACCTCATGGTCTGCTCCCGAAGTGCCCCCTCCCAATGGTTAGGGCACTCTTTGTTCATGCTTTCCAGGTTCTTTCTATTTTGGTCTTGTTTCATATTCATTTGTTTAGTTTTCTAGTTTCTCTAGGGTCTATGTCTGTTAGTCATACAAACTTCATGATAGATTTCCTAGTTATATTTTACCACATATATTTTTTGAAGACTAACCTATTTTACTTTGTAGGGTATGCTAGAAGACATAAGGCACTTCAATATCCGCTAGATAGATATCATGATGTGACGGGCATACTCAATAGTCTAGTTTTTTGTACATTTTGTTGATATATGAATAGAAATTGCACTTAAAAAAAGTACACATGAAGAAGTATAAAGTTAATTATATATATAATTTGATAATGTAAAGGAAGGCTATACATTATATTAGGATTGCAAAGAAAGAAAATTGAATCTTATGTGAAGGATTTTTTGCATGGAGTAATAAAAAAGGAAATATAAATATCTCTTTAAGTGGATGATACATTTTATAAATAGTCATGTAAAAGTGAATAACGTGAAATTATTGGTAACGTAAATAATGAGAAGGGTAAAAGAAAAGCGAATAACGTGAAAATATTTGCAAAATGTGAAATATTAAAGTTCATAAGATATTTTTTGGTTAAAGTAAATAAAGGGTGGAAGCATTTACATTCTTAAGATATATTCTTAAGAAGGTAAAATATTATTATCAAACTCATATTGCAAAGTTGAATTAAAAAGGGTATTATAAAAATAATCCCTATTTTATATAGTGTCTAAGATTAAGCAAAGTATTACAAAATTTTGGTGAAAATAAAATGGAGTCTAATAATGACAAAATAGGAAGATTTCCTGAAACCACAAAAAATTATGATTCAATATTACTTCGAATCAAAGGGACATTTGTAGGGAATGATATTATTATTTTTGTCACTATCGCTGAATGTAATAATTATGTTAGTACTAAATTTGCTAACCAATTATTGATTCCCGATTCAAATATAATAGAAAATCTAGAATTTTGGGACATAAAACAATATGACATAAGTGGTTTACAACTGAACATTAGAGATTATACTTTTGTATCACAATTCATTGTTAAGTCCTTGTGGAGAGATGATGACGACATAATTGTAGGTTCACCTTGGATGGAAACTCTGTGGACTTTCATCTTAAACATGAAGAAGAAGTTTTTAACATTCTCCTATAAAAAGAAGAACAATATAACATTACACACCGTTATGTTGGACTTAGATTCGGTAACATTTTAATACCTTAAAGATATCTAAAAGGTGATCCTTAAATATAATCAAAAGTCAATGCAAAAGATGCAAAAAGAATTTGACAAAGTTGTTGTAGATAAATATGAAGAAATTTATCACCTTAAGAATCGTAGTCAAAACTTGATTGCACATATTAAGAAGTTTAAAAGTGAAAAAAAGTCACAGCAAGAAACACTAAAGAAAATTACCATCAAGGATTCACTAATTGATAAAGAAATAATGACCGATTCTATTGAAATAAAGAAGTAATCAGCTATAAAATCCCATATGATGGAAAAAGGAACAAATACATATCCAAACAAAATCTTATCAACCAACATATCATTATAAGTATCAAAATATGAGGTTTCCAAAAGTAAGATGCAAGATACAAGGGTGCCTTATTGTCATCCAAAATTATAAAAGTCATCATACTATTCAACAAGCTAACCAAAGGAAAAAATAATATGAGAAGATAAGTAAAGATCATGTTATACTGAAGAGAAGATCATGTGTGGAATCTTATCATTTTCCAAATCATAGAAGATGTTGCCACACTATTTTTTAGAAAATTGAATTAGGGTGATGATATCCGCTTACAATTTCACAATTTTTCTCGATGCTTTGAAGATAATATCGTATCGTATCATCAATTACCATAGCTTCAAGAATTGCGAATCATGAGAAGGTGTTACACAATGGCAAAAAGACATAAGGTTTTTTTTCCATTAAATGCTTTGCGGACAAAGAATTTTTAAAGGGGGACAATTTGTAACATGCCAAGGGTATATTACATTTATTATCATAATATACTAAATAAATATCATGTAACAATAGTTAGAGGGAAATTATTATGTAATATAGTCATTAGTATGTAATAACGATAAATCTATGTAATAATGTTAAGTCATGCTAATGATAAGTCTATGTAATAATGATAGGTCATGACCTTTGCTAAGGACATCACTTACCATTCCCTATGTGTATTTATATGAACATCATTGTATCTCATGACATATCAATGAATACTAAATAATAATTATTTATCCCTTGAGGAACATATGGATTTGTTCATGTTATAATGGATTCTTAGGTGAAGTGACCAAGAGGCTTGCTTCAATGCCTTTATAAAATCTTTGGGGTGATAGGCACAAAGTTTTTATCCCTTGACATTGAAAGGTCTAAAGGGAACTCTTAAGTAATACAAAGTCCTATTTCCAAAATATTCTATCCTAATGTATTTTGAAGGGGAAACTTTAAAGGTGGACACATATGTACATATGGGTGTGTTTCAAGGCTAACAAATGACGACTCACTAGGTGAACGTAGACTCTCTGGGTCTAAACTAAGCAATGGAAGAGGGCATGGAGATGTGATAGATTCCATTTCATTAACATTGAGGGATTAATACATAAGCATAAGTGTAGGGTAATTCCTATAGGTTCTCTCATATCAACATTTTAGTAGCAATCTTCATGGCATGCAACAACATTGGTCCTTGAACAAAGGGATGGGGAATTCATTCCTTAAATTTCAACATCAACTCAAGTTAGATCTTTATATGTGTGTGTGCATGTGTTTAAACTAGATTTCTCAAGTATGACTATAAAATTTCACTCAAGTTTTGCTCTACTATCAATAAAGCATCCATAACCTCAATAATGTGTAAAAGAAATGCTCTATGTCCAGATAGGGACTTATAGCCTTGATAAACTATGTTTTCATCTCCTTTTTTTCCCATTAATTCCCTTTCCCCCATTTTTTTATGTAATGAGGGAAGTAGCAGCTTAGACATAACCATATTATTAAGGGTCGATCACCCTAGATTTGGACTTATAATGTAGGTCAAACTAAGGATAATTAAAATAATATAACATTTTGACTAGGAATTTTCAATTTTTACCTTCATAGGAATAATGCCCCATGTATGATATATGTTTCCTCAAAGGGAATTGTTAATAGATTTAGAAGGAAAACATGAGGTAATATGTAGAGGAACACAATCACAATGATATACCACCATCCTATCTTACTAACTGCACGAATCCTTAGAAGATGATGAAAATTTGTTTAGCATGCTTCATCTAGTTTATTAAAACAAAGTAATTAGTAAATTCAAATTCAAACTGAGAAGAAATTAAGAAGCAACATATTAAACTAAGATATACTAAATATTATGTACACACTATCCCACCCTTGGGGAGTGGACTAGTGAAAATAATATTTAAAATGTAGGACATTAGTTAATAAAGGGAAGTTAACACCCTTTAGATCTTGGAGGCGATATGCATTCTAACTCAATTTATCGTCAATTTGGTATGGACCATGGCATAGTGGGGAGATCACAGGATGTTTGTGTTTCTGCTCATGTGACTTATCCCTCATAAGTACAGTATCACTTGCCCCAATTTTTTTGTTTGAGGCATTCTTATCAAACCAATATTTGTTTAGACATTGGTGTACAAGGAACTTCTATTTTTCTTCTATCTTTTCTATTGTAATATCAATGGGGAATTCGTTTGGTTCTTGATTCCTAAAATTTCACTTAGGATTGAATTTTAGAGATGTAAAAAAGGTAAGAAGATATCAAGAGGAAGAATAGTCTCCTTCCCACTAATAGGAAATATGGGGTATTTCCCAAGCACATTTTAGGGGTTACACTATTATCCCACTAGAGCATTGTGTTAGTTTATTTCTGATCATCTATTGTTTTCTTTACTATCCTAACCAATTTCTTATTACTAGATCATTCTATGTCATCCCCTTAAGGGTAATAATTAACATAATGCTCCAGATTTATTTCTTTTCCAAGGAAAAATTTGTTAAGTCAACATATTGAAAATATTGGTCATTAGGTTATTCATTATACGAAGTCAAGAATTAGAAGATTCAGAGGAACCCACAAGATTATTATTATTTACTATCATAAATATTTTCTTTTTAAATTGTGATCTTGCTCTCCTGAAGATGATCCCAACTTTGGGATTGAAACGTTGAGTTTCAAAAACAAGCCAACGCAGGTTCCTCTGGATCTTCTAAATACTGGACATTATCGAATACTAAGATAGGACCGCCATTAAGGTAAGGATATTGTGTTCTAGAAACTGGATGACTACCTTGGAAGAGGTACTATTTGTAGGAATAGATTTTGGCCAATTAGTGCAGTCATTGGTAGTCGTTAGGACATACATATAACTCATAAGATTTTAGATTTAATTTTCCAATGAAGTTTATTACACATTTTTCAAAAGGTTCATCTACGTCAACAAGCTATAAGGGTAAGGAAAACTATTTTTCTTCTTGCATATATTTCATAGGCATGACAACTCCTAACAAAGGCATGTGAGTCCTTAAATAAGGTGGGCCAATATTATCCCACTCTTAAGATTTTATATGTTTTGATATCACTTACAAAGTGTCTACATGTGGGTCCATTGTGCATTGCAACAAACACCCCCTAGGCATATTTACTTTCAAGGCACATCAATAACACTCTATGATAATTTATTCAAAAAAGGATAATGTTGATTAGAGTGTTTTGATAATACTTAATCCTTACAACTATCTTACTCTTCGAGCTTAAATAATCGAGACTGCTACCATGTTGCAAATAAAATTTCAGATTATGGTAACATAAATTAATAGTGGTTGTGTTGAATTTAATATCATAATATATAGAGGATTCATTATCCCAACCTTCTTCATTTGTAACATCTCATGCTTTAATAACTAACTAAAAAAAGTCACGACCTTTGTTCAAATTTGTTGGCCTAATATTGAGGTCATACTCTTGGATAACACTCACCCAATTTCCTCTTTTCTCTCCCAACTTTGTCTATTTAAATAATGATCTAACCATGGGATGAGGGATTATCACTATGGTGTGATTCTTGAGAATACAAGGTTTGAATTTTTTAATGGATTTAATTAAGGCATAAGCCTATTCCTCAAAAATTAGGTAATCTGGTTCATTCACTTTCAATACTGAACTCACATAAGAGATAGGGAACTCATCTCCCTTCTAATATTTCTAGTTTAGGACAAGAACGATGGAACAATACGAAGAAAATATGTATAGATGGAAATCCATATTATAAAATTGACTACTCAATATAGGGGTAGCAATGATATTTGCTTTTATATGTTTAAGAGACTCCTTTCCAACACACGTCCATCTAAAAGAAGAATCCTTCTTGACTATCATGTTCAACATTTTAGGATTTTGATAAAATTTAAAACAAACCTTTGAGCAAAAATGATTTTGTGAGAGAATGATTTTAGAGATTTCGAACTGTGTGGAAGAGGATTTTGGGAAATATCTTTCACTCTATCTAGACCAACTTGAATTTCATTTTTTCATAATAAATTTCCCTCAAAGGTTTTCTTCAATGACTAATAAGATGCTTTCAATGGATTCAAATAGATCCCATAGTTATGACAATTATTTAATATATGCATGAGGTGGCCTATATGGTTTGACCTATCTTTTGAAAAAACAATGATGTCATCCATATAGATCACAACAAATTTAATAATCAACCATCAAAAAGTGATATCTATTACATGTTGCATTAAGAGAAATTTGAGCTCTAAAATGAGCCTTCTAAGGAAAATAATAATAGTTAAAATGAAAAAATAAAAGTTGTGAATTTTCAAAGGGAAAGAAAGAAAACTATTTTTTTTTTTTTTTTTTTAAATGTCACTGTTTGTTTATCAAAAGTATGTAGAGTGGGTACTCATTCGATTCAAAATTTAATTATGCATCCAACGAGTGCCTACACTTGAAATTTGAGTAAATGTATAAGGATATAAGTTGAAAATATGATTTCAAAAAGTAGTTTTCTTCCATTCCCTCCAAAAATATTTACCCTTATGGTTGACATCATCATCTTGAATCCTACAGGTTCTCTGAAAGTTCATTTTGACAGTACATTTTTTGATTTGAGGCCCATTTTTGACCTCAAAATTCCCCTAATGAAACATGGCACCAATGTTGATTAAATTGAAGGGCATCCACTTGTAGGCGAGAGTACCCACATCATAGTAAATTTGTTTTGTATCTATGTTCCTTTGATACAAAAAAATGTTTGTAACCATAGAACCCATCCAACAAGGACACCATTTCAGATCCCAAGACTAACTACAATATTTGGTCCATGGAGGGGAGGGGGTAATTGTTTTTCAGAATCATAGTTGCATGGGAACTGCTTCCGGCATATTCAAAATTCATTCCCGCCATTACCACATTTTTTGGAACTTGGGAATGGTTACAAAATGTCCCCAATTGGATGAGAACAATTTAGAAAACTTGGGAGCTTCAATGTCAAGGAAATGGGTACTTGGGAACGAGTTTCCAATATAGAGAAATTTGAATTAAAATTATATTTTTGGTATTTATATGTACCAATTTCGGGTTTTATTAAATTTAAATGCAAATATTTTAATTCTGTTTTTTTTTAAAGAAACTGAACATTTGTATTATATATAATCAGCTGCGCCATAACGAACAACAAAATCCAAAATGTCCGATTCCAAATTTTGGTAGAGATCCAAGAGGACTAGTTCTCCAACTAGCCTATATAACATATATGTAATTCTAGGGAACATAAACATGATTTTACTACAATATTCCTTAACAAATTTCCTAAACAAAAACACAATTTTGTAATACAACAATTGACAGATGGGACATTATCATGAACCCCCTACACTCCACTTTGTTGCGGAGAATAATATTCTACCTCGATGGGTGCAACTTCAAGATCCCCTTGCCCATCCTCTGAATTGCCACGGCTAGATGCTATTGAAACCTGGTTGATGGATAAAGACTGTAAAGGATGGGGAAAAACCAAACTTCTCAAAAATGTACATTCTGTTTCAAGGCTCTCAATTCTCTGAGTGAAGGACTGTTCCAAATTTCCAATCTTAACCGTTAATTGTTGAAGTGTAGAATGATTTTCCTTTGAAATTTCCTCACGGGGATGAAGGATTTGTGTTGGACTTATCGGCTGACCCGAGTTCCACCTTAGTTCTCCAACAAAACCCTTATCACCATCAGCCCTTCTGGTAAACCAAAAGGCCACAACATGCACAATGCAGTCTCACCCGAGATGGTTTATGGGGGACTACAGGATGCAGATGTATGCAATCATGGAAGGGATTGGGGGATGTTCTTTATTTCTTATTATTTCTACTTAACCATGCATTCTATTATTCTATTCATTAGATCCATCCATTCATTCATTTGCATATTTAATCTAGTGCGTGCTGTAAATAAATCATCCATTCATCTATCAATGATAACTGCAGAAATAGTGACACATTAAAACACATTGCACACATGGTTTTACCATGGTTCACCCCTTTGGGGATATGTCCACAAAGATCTTCTACTTCTTTTCTTATTCATCAAAAAGGAGCTGTGCACATTACATCATAGTAGAGAGTAGTGAGGTGGAACATGTTCGCACCAAGCTCCACAGCTTGCAACCCAAACCTCAACTACTTCGACCTCATCTAAGTTCTACAACTCTCAAAACAGACTTCAAAATAAGTTCTCAAAAATAGACTTGTCACACTCACAATATAACAATTGGATGATTCTCAAACTTCCCCTAATATACCTCATACCCTTGATTTATATTACAAAAATTAGTTAGAAACCCTTACAATCCATCCCAAAACCCTAACCCTAACTAGGCTAGGTTTGTCCACATTTGCGCCGTATTTCTGCAAATCCTGTTGCGTGTGCTTCTTTTCCTCAAAATTTGGCGTGTTGTTCTGCCTCACTTGTTGCGCTGTTCTCTAAACATTCCTTCTCCAATAGGCCCCCAACACTAACATGTGGCTTGTCCTGAGCCACTTAGCCTCAGTGCACCTTCTGCAACGCTACCTCAAGTGCATGAAACTTCTTTGTTAATTATGACACTTTCTCTTTGGCCTCTGCACTCTTCCCTGCTAGTGTCTCCAAACACTGCACTGTTATGTGCTTTGTCAACACTTCTCTGCTTTCTATGAGCACCTATTCCCATATTCATTTTTCTGTTTGGAGCTCGTCTACCATCCCTTTTGCTTGTTGTTGAAATGGATACAACTAAGCCTGCCTTGCTTGTTTCTTCTCCTGCACAGTATTTACTTCTGCCTGCAAGTTCTTCAGTTCCTGCTCAACCTTCATTCCGAGGGATATTTCCATGGTTTTCTGTCTCTTATTCAAGTCTTGAACCACCATGTTAAGTTTTTCCTCCCTCTGCTCTAGTTCTTGGATCTTTTCATCCTCTTCTAGGCTAGTCCAAATCTATGCAGTCCTGTTATATCGTTCTGCCACTTCTTTAATCTCCTGCGCTATATTCTCTACGTGCACAATAACCTCTTACTCTCTCTGCTCTCACACTTATGGAGCTGTGCTCTGAGTTAATTTCTTGGTTAACTCCTCTATTTATTGTTTGTATCTTTCCATGGTCTGCACATTTTGTTGTATCTTCTCTTCTTTTGTAATCTCTTGTACCTGCACACATTCGAGTATACTCTTGTATACCTATATGAGCTTCTTTTTTAATTTTTCGATGCGTTGCTTCTCTTCCTCCTTTTCCAGCATGATTTTTTCACATGTCACTTGTAGAATCTATTTCATCTCATGACTGATCTCTAGGTTGATGGAATCCACCCTAACTATGGATTGTACTTCTTGCATTACACTCGCTTGTAGTCCATATAGTACCTTTGTGGGTATTTTCACTAGGACCAACTCAATATGCTCCACATACTTTACTAGTCTCTGTGTTGTATGCTCATCCATATCCAACTTTTCTTGTGTGACTATGAATCTATCACTACTCACTACTACTGTCTTCATGGTCTGTTCCTGGTATTTCTGTGTCGATGCTTCCTGCTTTTTTCCTTTTTGCTGCTTTGAATTTGTTTGTAGTCTCTGAAAGATGTCATGTACTTATACTAATTTTTCCATGATTTCTTCCCTTTGCGCCTCTGTTGCATGTACTGCATGCTCTCCTCTGTCTTGGACTTTGTCTGCTACCAAATCAACATTGTCCTCTATAACAATGATAGTTGGAGGATTTTTATGATACTTCATCTTTTTCCTAATTTTTGCCTCCTTTGTTCCCATTCTCTTTTTAGTTGAGGTTGAGGTCTGCGCCTCAGTTTTCATCTTTGTTGTTTCCCCATATTTTACTTCCTTCGAATGAGAACTATACTTCTTGCCATCCCCTTTGACTTCTGTCCTTGATACTGTCTCTTTCTTTCTGGGATTTTTGCGAGCTGCGCTGCTTCCTAAATCTTGGTCGCGCTCTGCAACCTTCCTAGTGTTTTCTGCTAGACTGCTTGTATTTTTAGATGTTCCTGCTTCTTTTGGATCCTTAGGTTTGGTTCCTTTATTTTGTGTTTCTAGAACCTTCCATTGCGCAGGCCAGTCTTTCAAAATCCAATCTACCTCTTCCCTTGATGTGTAGTATCTCATTTCCAACCACTTCTTCTTTGGGTCCCTTGTGGCCTCGATCCATAAATGATGTCTTGAAGCTTTGAAATTTGCAATCCCTTCATTAACTTGCACCACTTCTACTGGGATCCTCCAGACATTGGCTATCTTTTGTTGCATATCCTCCAAGAACATGACAAATACCGTGCTGTTAGCCTACTGGTTCTTGGGGTCCTTTTCCTAACACAAAGTTTTGTAGCATGTTGCATACCATTTCCCCTTCATGTCTAGAAAATATGAAAAATCAGGATCTTTCCAGCCCACCAATGCTATCAATATTAGCAACCAGGAGTAATGGAATTCCGTTCCATTATCTCGTGCATCTCTACAATATACTGAAAATTGATTCAACAGGTATAGTGCCTAGCTGAATACTACACCCTTTGCACACTGCACAACTATTGCTATCATTCTAATTGGGGATTCTTCCTTTATGCACGTTCTCAATAGTTTTCAGGCCATCAATTTTGTAGAAAACATGGTTACTTGATCATTAATGTCCTTTATGATTATTCCTCGGGTTCCCCTGTTAGTCCTGAACTATGTTTTCACTTCCTCTGCAATTTCCTTATCTCTGGATTTATTGTCCAAATAATCTTCGGGCTTTACCCCGCTGGTAGGTAGATCTGTGATCTTCACTATGAGATCCACATCTATGGAGACTGGCCTGTCCATCCACATGATACCTCCATGTACCCTGACCAATATATGTTTCACACAATGTCCCACATTTTAACCGCGCCCAAAATGCGGTATGTCCAACAAATTCATCACGCCCGAATTATAGACTTGTGACCCACTGCATGGGCTCCATAATAGGTTTCCCTAGGGGTCCTACCTCCTCCATGTTCTCCATGTATGCTTCTTGCATGAAGTCAAGAAACTTTATTGTGTCGGTTATATCATGGTTTGCGTACTTTACCTTTGGCACCTTCCACAACATGTCTTCCACTATGACTATATCATTAGGAAGATGGGGTAATGTAATTTCCACCACAGTTGGTGCTTTCCTCTTTTGACTCGCGACTAGGTTTTCCTCTGTGGCTTTGTCCTTAGGTTCTTCTTCTTCTTCTCCCTCCATGTCTTGCTGGATTGTGTTGTCTTCAATCGGGACTACGTCTGCACTGGATTTCTGCTTCTTTTTTTCCTTTTCCTATGTTGCTACAAGGTTTTTAGAACTAGGGTTCACGCTGCCGTTAGAGTTTTCTATGCTTTGATTTGCTTGCACCTGTTTCACAATTGACATTTCTTTTTCAACTTTGATGGGACTGATCGATTCATTCTCAGATGTTGTTACATCCTCCATCTCCACAAAATGATTTGGTTCTTCCATTCGTTCTTTCTTCCTACCAGACTGTCAGGTTACTCGCACAAATTGGTTTGGAGCACCAACTTTCGGGGGTGCCATCGAACTATTCTTGCACTCAATCATCTGACTTCTTCTCTTTCTCTATCACCCTTTTCTTGCACTCTCAAGTGCTCGGTTTCTAAAAATTTTCTAAGTATTGAACTTGCCCATGCTTTTCCCTTTTTATAAACCCGATCATTAATGCTTTGTCTTGTTTTTCACTTTTTTTGGTCATTTGCGCAGTGTCTAATTTTCCTGCACGTAGTCTTCCAAATTATGTCTCACTAGTTACAACACGATGTCATTCATGAATCACTTATTCCTCTTAATTATTTCTTTTTGTCTTTTTCTTCATTTTTCTATTTTTATCCTCCTTTTTCTTCTTTTAGCTCCTACTATTTACAATATGTACAAGTTTACTTGATGTGCTGCAACTATTGAGAGTTAGTAACACAACTGTCCCTATACAATTTCAATCGACAACCATTCACCATTCCTTTCACTTCCTTTTTTGTTATGTCTTGCAGCTATACAACACCTCCATCTGTGACAAACTTTATCTGATATGGTGCTAGCCAATGCATTCTAAGCTTCCCTGGGTGCTGCAAATACTTACTGTTGTAGAGGAGAACCATATCTCCTTCCTTAAACTTCTTCTTCTTGATATGTTTTTCATGCCATGCTTTATCCTTTTCCTTCTGTTCCTCTTGATGGTAACCTACCATGATTCTATCTTCTTCTAATTCCATTAGTTGAGCCAATCTTTCCTACACTATACCATTTTCTGTCATGTCTGTAATTGCTGCAATGCGCAGACTTGGTATTAAATAATCTAAGGGAACTATTGCCTCCTGTCCACACACCAATCTAAAGGGTGTTTGTCCTATTATTTTCTTGCAGGTAGTTCCATAACCCAAAGTACTACTGGTACCTTCAAATCCCAATCGTCTATGTTTACATTGCAAATCTTTGTCAGGGCATTCTCCAAAATCTTGTTGAAGTATTCCACTGTTCCATTTACTTGAGGGTGGTAAGGAGTACTCTTCTGGTGGTATATCTTAAACTCTTCAAGCATTACCTCAATTTCACTATTGATGAAGTGGGTCCCCTGATCACTCATCAATATCCTTGGACATCCAAATCTTGTCACTACATTCTCAAATAAAAAGTGTGCTTTAGTCTCTGTGTTGCAATCCTTTACTGGTGTTTCCTCTTCCCATCTATTTAAGTATTTTGTTTCTATTATAATGTATTTAGCTCATCATCTTCTTGCTGGTGGATTAATTGGACCTACAAAATCCATTTCCCATTTATCGAACACTTGTAAAGTAACCTGTGGTCTAAGAGGTATCTCATCCCTCCTGGATGGATTCCCAACTCTTTGAAAAACACCACACTTTTGACAGTATTCCTTTGAATCCTTATGAACTGTTGGCCACCATAATCCTACGCTCAATACCTTTTGTGCGATAGATTTTCCTGTGTAGTTTCCTCCTACAATTCCTTCATGTGCTTCTGCCACAATAATGGGTCTTTCATGCTCCATCACACATCTCCTCAAGATTCTATATGCTCCAAGTTTTTATAAATGACCTGCAATCAACTGATAATCTGCAGCTCTGACCACCAAATTTTTCTTCTGCACAGTTGTAAATTCTCTTGGTGCAAAGCCTGTACTAAAAAACTCAATAATGTTAACAAAATATTCATTTGCAATTTGTAATGAAAATAATTGTGCATTTGGAAAGTTGTCTTCCAAGTTACTGGGCTATTCTCCATTTGTTAACTTGGACAAGTGATCTGGTCTTGCATTCAATCTTCCAGGCTTAACCACAACTTCAAAGTCAAAATCCTGAAATAGTAACAACCATCTGCATATCCTTCCCCCCAACACGAGCTTATTAACTAAGTATCTTAGGGATGAATGATCTGTAAACATATTAAAGTGTTGTACCAATAAGTAATGTCTGTATTTCTACAAAGCATACACCATTGCTAATCCTTCTCTTTCTGTAGTATTGTAGTTCTGCTCTGATAATGAAAAATTACTGCTTGCAAATGCAATAGGGTCATCTATATCACCTTCTCATGACTGGGTTAATACTGCTCCTAATGCAATTGCAGATGCATCTACATGCACATGAAATTCTTTATCCCAATCTAGAAATACTAAAATCGGTGCAGTAACCATCTTCTCCTTTAAAATATCCAGACTCTTTTGGCATTCATCATTCCACTGGTACTTAGTATCCTTCTTCAACAACTTCTCCATTGGCACAATGATCTGTGCATATCCCTTGATGATTTTTTTGTAATACTCTGTATGGACCAATGTATTCTTCAACTAGTGCACTGACTTTGGTGGTGGTTAGATAACTATGAAATTTTTTTTGGCAGGATCAAACAATAGACCTTATTTACACACCACATGCCCTAACAAAATGCCAAAAGGTGCGCTGAAAATGCACTTCTTAATATTTAATGAGATATGAAACTATCTACATCTATCCAACATCATCCTTAATACTTCAACATGATCTTTAAGCAAACTGAACATTGTCCAATCATCCAAGTAAACCTCCAAAAAATTATGAATAAATTCCTTGAAAGCTACTACTACCACTCTTGAAAAAATGGCTGGTGCATTCTTCAATCCAAATGGCATGAATGTATACTGAAATGAGCCCCAATATGTAGCAAATCAACACAAATCCCGATCCCTCCTTGCTTATTTTCTTTCACCACCATGGGACTAATCCATTCTGACTCTTCTACAAGTTCAATAACACCAACTTCTAGCATTTTCTCAATTTCTGTCTTCACCTTCTCTTTGTATATTGGATTCAATCTGTACGAACTTTGTCTGATTGGTCTTGCTTCTAGTTTTAATGGGATCTTCAACTCTCCTAGGTCTCCTTCTAGTCCCTTCATATATGAGAATGTTTCTGGGAATAAGTCATTGTATTCGCACGGTAGTTTTGTGATCCTCTCTACTATATGATGATCCCAATAATCTCCAATACTAGCCATCTTTGGGTTGTCTATAGTTCCAATGTTGACCTTGTTAATATTTAATGGTGCAACATAATATTCTGAGTCCAACTTGGGATATTCTACTTCCCTTTCACCTTCTACTTCTGGGATCTGGATGTTGCACGAATGATCTTCTTCAGGTTCTTCTGCTTCTGCTACATGATAACAATGTAGCAATTGTTTAACTGTCTGACTAGCATGCCTCTGATGTGCTGGAATTATTTCAAATTCCGTTTCTTCAAATATCATGTCTCTTACCACTTTCAACGCTGTGTCCATCTCTGGACTGTCATGCTCAAAGGAAAATGTAACTACAAATTTGTGCTGTATTTCTTCCGAGTTAGTAGTTTCTCCGCGTTGTTCCTGTTTTGTGTACCAGTTCTTCAGAATTCCTTCTAGTGTGTGAATAAAGTGGTGTGGCCATTATTCTGGTGGTACTAATATCCATTGAGCTATGCACTATACATGCTCTTGGGGTTTTCAAAATCCTTCATATTTCTCCTCATATTTGTGTTCCTACTCTACGCCGAATCTGATGCACAATAACCTTTTGCACTGGAACCAATTGTTGATCTTTTCCTTGTTTGTACCCCACCATCTTGCAGGTGTAGCTTTTAAAGAAATATCTAGTGATGATAATCTATGTTTTTCTATAAATTCTACCTCATATTTCATAAAAAATTCTTCTAAATAATTTAATCCATAAAAAGTGGGAGGTTCTCTTACCTATTTACCAACCCACCTCAGCGCATGCGTCATTCTGGCACATCTCCTGGTAGATAATTCATGTAATCATTGTTTCCAGTTTTCCAGTCTTGTGTCAGAGTCTGAAGCACAAGAACTAATACTCCTCTAAAAAAGCATGGAATCTGCAATTGGGTTGATATAATGCTCTTCGCCCACGGTAGTTCTGTATAGTTGATTCACATCTTCTGTAAGAATATTATCTGTCGCAAGTTCCACATACCTTCCTCCTTCTGAGGGATCCAATGGACCAATAACTCTGTATTCTCTAGACTCGAATATCATTTTCCTAATCTTCAAATTGATAATAACCTAGTTGCCAAAGGCCCAATCCAGATCCAACAATGCTGGATATGGTGAAGTATTGTCCACTATGTCTATGACTTCAAAGTTAGCCATGGTGCACATACCATCTAGATCTACTAGAATCCCCTTCAACCTTCCTATTGAAACCACTTTGTGCTGATTTTCTAGCTTCAAATGAATAGATGAATACCCTAATTTCGGTTCTCCCATAGCTTCCCAAGTTTTCTTTGGAAAAACATTGACTTCAGATCCTAAGTCTAGTATAATATCCTCCATATTGAAATCTCCTATGTTGGCATTCAATCTGAATTCCCTATTGGTTCTTCTCTTCTTTCAGACTTGATTTACCCTTTTTACCCCTTCTTTCCAAGATAACACTTTTCCAATAAATTCTGTAGTACTTATAAGGGATTTTTATCACTCAACAATTTGACACAAGCTCCCAAAAAGTTTCTTAAGTTAATTACTTGTTTTGAAGACTTCTCTTGATTGTTTTGATCAAATAATGAGGGCATGTCATAGATTGGTATCTCATCTACTGGCTTCGTTCCTGAAGTGGATGAAATATTTTCCTTCAAGATCTCTTGGCTAGCTTCTTTGAATATCTCTTTCTCTTTGTGGGCATCAGAATTCTATTTAGGTGTTGTGTTCTTTCTAACCCATTGGTACTAGTCTTGATACTTCTTGGCTACATATTCTCCTGTTTTGGCTCCACCTCTAGTCACTATGTTAATATTCTTCTTGTATTCTTCTCTGTGTTCCACCCCTATCCATTGCACGTTTTGATTAGTCTGGTTCCTCTTGTTTTGTATTTTTATCAACAATGTTGGGCACTCCTCTGTTTCATGGTCTGCTGCACAAAAATACATACATGTCACAGGTGGTTGTGGGTAGTCTCTTGCATAGTGCCCTGATTTCTGACAGTTATGACACACTACTAATCCTTGAACTCCTCCAAAGCCTCTTCCTCCATGACCTCCTCCTCTGAAGCCTCCTTTGTTTCCACGATTATCTCCATGTAGTGTGTTATATTGAGGTCCTTGATTATACCGCGGTTGCGGGTTATTGTACTGTTGTGGTGTTGCACACTATTGTACAAGGTTATATTGTTGTTTCCCTTGAAACTACTGCGCATTATATCGTGGTTGTGTTGCGAACTTTTGTGTGAGATTGTATTGTGGCTACTGTGAAAATTGCCCCGTTACATGTTCAACATACACCCTGTATGTATTTGCAATCCTTTCTTTCATCATGTCCAAGGTTCTACAGTCCTTGTCTTCATGCCGAACTGACTTACAAAAGTTACACTTTGTACTCTTTGGAACTGTCTGATATTTCTGCATCAGGGGGCAATGATAGGGATCGTGTCCATGTTTTTTTCAAATCTCACGCCATGGTCCTCTTGAATCCAAAGGGTTTGGCATACCCACTCCAATATACTGTGAAAATAATGGACACTCATTCTTGTGATGACCTTCTGTTCTGCAAATTTTACACCAGACATCTTCTCTTTTTTCCTTTCCTTTGTTTTGGTTTAACTAGAATGTTAAGTTCTTCATATATTTCTTCGAATCTTCCACATCTAGATCTATATTCTTGTATTGGTTTTCCTCTAGTTGTAAGGCTGCCTACAGGGCCTCACCCTGACTTTGGAATTTCTGTTGTCTCAAAGGATACTTCAAGTGTGGCAACAAAGAATTAACAAAACAATGCCTATGCTATGTATCAATAATGATGTACTTTAACTTACCTTTTAACCTCTTGAACTTTTGGTCCACTTCCCAGACTGATTATCCTCGTTTCTCCTTGATCTCTATCATTTCATTCATAAACTGGTCTTCTGAACTTGGCTTCTAAAATTCATTTATCAACTGCCTCTTCACATATGCTACAATTATAGGTGTTCCCGTTGGTTTATTTGTTGAGAGACCCATGTACCAATCTAATGCACAGTCTCAAAAAGTTATTGCCAACTACACAACCTTTGTATTCTCGTTTGTAATCTGATTTTGCTACCAATATCTTATGATAGATAAACAAATGTTTTTCTGCATCATTTGACCCATCCCCTTGGAAATTTGGTAACTTGATTGTTGGATCTTGTCCTACGATTGTGAAATTTGCTGAACTACCACCTCCACGCGATGTAGAAACTTGACTACTACTTGTTGAACTTGCACTTCTAAAACTGGACCCACATCATGAAAAAATTCTTCTATCACTAATAACTTGCTGGTTAACTGTTTTTTCTTCTTCAATTGTGTTAGTTGCACATGGGGTTGTGGGTTCCACACTAATTCATATTTGGAATGGAGAGCCTTCTTCTGCACTGGACCCATGACCTCTGGTTTTCCTCTCATATGTGGCACACAAGATATCCTCAATCTGCCCCATGGAACGAAGATCCTCTACCTTTTCCTCATCGCTGTCCAAGCCCTCTCACTCCGGTACAACCCTCTTATTATTATTCATCCTATACTGGTAGGGTCGTCCTCTGTGCATCACACTTGCACTCCTTATTATTTCCTTGGTATGTTCATCATCCATCATGATGGGGTCCATTTCCTCCTTCTTCTATCTACTCTCCATAGCCTTCTCCATTTCTTATATCTTCCTTAGTGCTTCCCCTAAATCCCCTATGCGTGCAGAGTGATCTAGCTATTTGATTCCATGGTCATCACACCTTCATCATGTAATAAGTTCTTGATCAACGTGTAAAGGGACCTAATATACCTCCCTTTGGGTCCTTTCAGGAAATCCTGCTTTGCAACAGTGTATTACTTCGCTATATCTACTTCAAACTCAATGATAAACCCCAAAGTAATGTTGTCTAACCAAAAATCCACTGCACACGTGAATTTATTATTAACTCTTTCCAACCACGCAATATTTTCAGCAGTCCACACTACTGGCCTAATTCAATTAGTCGAATGGGATCCTTCAACATTAACAACCACTCATGTAATAACTGTGGAAAGAAACAAAAATATGCTTCATGCAAATCGATAAACACATACCTCTGCAGGTACTAGCACGATGTATACCTGGAACCCTTATTATCTTTCTGCATGAACTCCAACCACTTTGTCTCTAAATATCTTTCAATCTCTTGCTTCATAGGATTCCATGGCTTGGATATCCCTTTCAAACACTGCATTTTCTTCACCAAACCCCTTCCTAGCTCTCCTTCTGATTTCTATCTGACAACATAACAATTTGTTGGACTTATGGGCTGACCCAGGTTCCACCTTAGTTCTCAAACAAAACCCTTATCACCATCGGACCTTCTGGTAAACCATAAGGCTACACCGCACACAGAGTGCACAACACAGTCTCACCCGAGATGGTTTATGGGGGATTGCAGGACGTAGATGTCTACAGTCATGGAAGGGATTGGAGGATGTTCTTTCTTACTTATTATTTCTACTTAACCATGCATTCTATTATTCTATTCATAAGATCCATTCATTCATTCATTTTCATATTTAATCTAGTGCGCATTGTAAATAAATCATCCATTCATCTATCAATGATAACTGCAGAAATAGTAACACATTAAAACACATTGCACACATCATTTTACTGTGGTTCACCGCCCATAGGGTTACGCCCACAAATATCTTCTTCTTATTTTCTTATTCATCAAAAAGGCACTGCATGCATTACATCATAATAAAGAGTAGTGAGGTAGACCAGGATCGCACCAAGCTCCACAACTTGCAACCCGACCCTCACTACTTTGACCTCATCCGATCTCTACAACTCTCAAAACAAAATTCAACTCACAAAGACTTCAAAATAAGTTCTCCAAAACAAACTTGTCACACTCACACTCTAAAAATTGGATGATTCTCACCCTTCCCCTAATCTAACTCATTCCCCTTATTTATATTACAAAAATGGGTTAGAAACCCTTACAATCCATCCCAAAACTCTAACCCTAACTAGGTTAGGTTTGTCCACATTTGTGCCAGATTTCCTTAAATCTTGTCGTGCACGCTTCTTTTCCTCAAAATGTGGCGCGTTGTTCTGCCTCACTTGCTGCACTGTTCTCCAAACATGCCTACTCCAAAAATTTGTTTGAGCTCTCTCTAGGAAGGCTCCATTTAAAGACTAGATGGAAAATCCCTATTGCCAATGTAACCATGCCACACACCTCTTGAACAAATGTTTTTATGGTTAAATTGAGTAGAGAGATGAATGACAAAGGAATACCACCAAATTCCTACATTCCCACTTCCATTGTTAGCCTCAGACATGTAAATAAGAGAATTTCCAGAGAAACAACCAGACTAAACCTTCCAATGAGCAAACCCACTATATAAAAATAATAGACCAAGTTGTGCTACAAATTCCCTAGAGTTAATATAAGTACCCCCACATAGAATATTGATTTCCATAGAGTTCACACTCCAATTATAAGATAATAGGTACCCAGGAGAAGAACTAACCTTCTTATCAATAGCTACCAACCTACCACCTTGCATAGATATTTGACAAAACATAGGGCCTAAAATAAAAGAACCAGTCTCCATTTACAAACTCCAAAATGTAGAAGAGCGATTGATAAGTGGCAATCTCATCAATATTAAAACTCAGAAAATGACATGCCTACTAAGGGATGACATTCCACATCAAGCACAAACCCCTGATGATGCCCACCAACTTGCTCCGAATTAACATCAAAACACCATGCTAGGGTTGAAACAAACCACATATAATGAGGACCGAGTTACCCTCCATTCTCTTGAAATACAAAAGCTCGCACATACTCACAATAATGGAATCAATAAATTAAAAGTGTGTAAAGAAATAGGGGGAGCTGTAAAACCACATAATACGAGGTGCCAACTGCCATCCATATGAATAGATTGGAATCAAAACCATGGAATAAAGTATATGAAGAAAGTCACTTTCCCCATTAACCACAATTTTGTTAAAATATTGGCCAATACTGAGCCGGGGGGGGGGCGTGTGTGAATCAATATTGCTTCTTTTTCAATATTTTAATCAATTGTTAATTTCTCAGAATTATTAACCACAATAGTTTATCAACAAGAAGTATAGAACGCATAAATTAAATGTAACATTCATAAAAATTATGTTTCATTTACAATTTGCAATCTTATAAGAGACACCAATATCTTTCATTTTGAGCACCAACTCAAGTTGATCCAGGAGGTTCCCTAGGTCCAGAAAATGCTCAAGAATGAGAGTTCTCAGAATTGAATGAAACCAATTCCATTGAGACCGTCTCATCGCGCTGATTCCGACCATATATTTACTTTCTCAAACAGACGCTGTATACGAGAGTTATCGCACTTTGATCGTTTTCCCAAACAAGTCAAAAGTCAACAGGTAAAAAGTCAATGCTGATGTCAGGATGACGTCATGATGACATCATCATAAATGGAGTAGCATTGAGACACGTGGAATCACAACAACAATTTGACTGGGTAGATGACAGATCCACTCAGATGTTGACAAGTGGCACTTTTTCGAGCAAATGAAGAGGTGTCACGTGGCCTAGACGTGGGCTGCCACATGGCACCCTATCATTTGATGAGTGGTTAAAAGTATTTTAGCTCATGGGATTCAAACCCATGACCTATTGGTCGAGCGCATACCTTGGGAAAGGTACAAATTCCATTAGGCCTTGGTGGAACTTGTTTAAACCATCCCACTTTAAATTATTTAAAGTGCATTGTATTATATGTGGGGGTGGAAGGGGGCTGGGGCTAAGCCCCAGCCTGTGAACTCACCAATACATATGACCACAGGATAATAGGGCATGGGTGCTACTCCACTTGACCGTTGGGCACAAAAGTATGGCACATATGCTATGCACCTACCACCATACATTTTGGGAGCTAGAACTAGGGGTTAGGCACACACTAAGGGCATGGTCGTATACAGTTATGCCATGTGACCAGATAATTCGGACTAGGGGCTAGCACACAGCCCTTTGGGCTGGCACTTGACCACCTAGATTCCATGTGACCCTTTGTTTGCATGCATTCCCATCCCCCTTAGGCTAATTTCGATTTTTATACACAGGTGGGTGTTTTTACGTATAGTTTGGCCTAGATTGGGTGTTTTTGAGAATGTTTTGGCCATTTGGAGGGGGATTTGATCCCAAAAAGAGGCCAAATCTTTGTAGGAAGTTGGGCTTCCTCATTTGAGCCTAAAAACCATATAAACCGGGCTTATTGATGTAATATACTAGATATAAAATGTATGCAGAACATAAATAAAATGCTAGTAATGGCAGAATAACAACAATATAACCAGAACATTCACCACAATAACATTGAAATGATATAAGAATAACAACAGAAATAACACTTTGAATCTGAAAGAAATTTTCACAGGCCTCTTCGAGGGGGCAAGCTCCAGTTGAGCAGAGCTCTATTACAATACTATCCAAGATAGGGTTCTCATACCCTCGACTCCTATTTATACTAAAAAGAAGCATCTAGAGGAATATCCTTCTAGAAGCGAAAGCTTCTATTAGGTCTTCTTACATCCGCCTTATTATATTTTATTGAAAGGCCTTATTAATATTGACCTTTATTACATCCGAATATATTGTTCTACCTATGTGCGGGTTAGGACCCTAACATGTCCGCCCCCTTAAAAACAACCTTGTCCTCAAGGCTTGAGATGAGGAAATTGCTGCAGAATGGTAGCTGGTTCTCAAGTGGCGTCTTCTGGAGTTGTATCTTTCCACTGGACTAACACTTTTTTGATGGTTCTTTGATGTAGGTGACGCTCATGCTGGTCCAAAACTGCTTTTGGTTGTAGCCAAATGGATCCTTCTTCATCTAACTTTGGAAGGTTGGTTTGAATTTGGCACTTAGCTCCAATCACCTTCTTTAAGCATGAAACATGAAAAACGTGATGTAGCTTCAAATGGATGGGCAAAGATAACTGATAGGTGACTTGTCCCACACGCTTGAGCATGGTATAAGGACCATAAAATTTGGGCACTAGCTTCTGACAATGCTCGGCCTTGAGGGAAGTTTACTTGTAAGGTTGCAGTCGAAGAAACACCTGATCCCCTTCTGTAAATTGACGTTCAGAGCGACCTTGATCTGCTTGTTACTTCATGTGATTCTGTGCCATGACCAAATTCTCTTTGAGGGTATGGAGAATAGCCTCTCGAGCTGTAAGTGTTAGGTCAACTGCCTAGACCTTCGAGGCACTCGGTAAGTATGAGAGAACTGAAGGTGGCTTCTGTCCATATACCGCTTCAAAAGGAGTCATGCATGTAGCTGTATGGTATGAAGTGTTGTACCACCATTCAACTAGGGGTACGCATTGAGCCCACTGATTTTTCTTTTCGAGGAAAAACACCTCAAATATGTTTCCAAACACTTGTTGACAACTTTTGTTTGGCCATCAGTCTGGGGATGATAAGCTATGTTGAGATGCAATTCTGTGCCTTGTATCTTGAACAGTTCTTACCAAAAATTGCTTGTGAAAGTTGGGTCGTGATCAGAAACAATAGAGTGCGGCATGCCATGAATCTTGAAGACCCGATCCATGAAGATTTGAGCCACCATGGATGCTGTAAATGGGTGTTGAAGGGCACATAAATGAGCATACTTGGAAAGGCAATCAACAACCACCATGATGATGGATTTATTTCCCGATTTGGGTAAGCCGGTAATAAAATCCATAGAGATATCCTTCCGAATAGCAGGTGGAATCGGGAGCGGTTGTAGTGTGCCCGACGATTTTACTATTTCTCCTTTGTTGCGTTGACACACGTCACATTTAGCTACAAAATTATGAATGTCCTGTTTCATGCCATCCCAGAAAAAGGAACGTTTGACCCTGTCATAGGTTTTGGTGAACCCGGAGTGCCCTGCTGTGGGTGTAGCATGAAGCTTAGAAAGTATCATGGATTTAAGCTTTTATTGTTTACTTAAATACAAATGGCCTTTGTATTGAAGTTCCTCATGGAGCCAAGAGTACCCTAGGGAAGCTGGAGCATTAGACTGCAATTGCTGGATCAACTGCGAACTTTTGGGATCTTGTAGCCATTCCTGGCGAATGGTTTGGAGCCAATCTGGTACAATGAATGAAAGAGAAAAAAGGGATCCTTCATCTTCATATTTTTTGGAAAGTGCATTCGCAACCACATTGTGTTTGCCTTTCTTATAAATGATCTCATAATCATATCCAAAGAGTTTAGTCACCCATTTTTGTTGTTCTAGGGAGGAAATTCATTGTTCCAGAAAATACTTGAGGCTTTGATGGTCTGTCTTAATTTGGAACCGTTGCCACATTAGATAAGGATGCCATAGATCCATGACATCCAGAATAACCAACATTTCCTTTTCATAGATGGATTTGCCCAGATTTCTTTCAGATAGTTGCTTGCTGGTAAAGGCCAAAGGTCGACCCTCTTGCATAAGGACAACACCAATTCCTTTACCTGAGGCATCACATTCCGACACAAAGGTCTTTGTGAAATCAGGAAGGGCGAGGACTGGAGTGGTGCACATGGCCATATTCAAGGTTTGAAAATCTTGAGCAACGACTGGAGTCCAAGTGAAAGAGTTCTTTTTGAGGAGAGCAGTGAGAGGTGCCGCAATCTTCCCATAATTCTTAACAAACTTGCGATAATACCCTGTTAAGCCTAGAAATCCACGCAAGCTCTTAAGAGTGTTTGGGTGAGGCCAGTCTTGCATAGCTTCAATATTTTTAGGATCCACACTGACGCCATCTTTGCCAACTAGATGACCCAAGTATTCTACTTCTGAGGCGCCAAAAGAACATTTAGACTATTTCAGGAAAAGTTGGTGCTAAGAGAGTAGATGGAGAACTCCATCCACATGAGCAAGATGGTATGTCCAGGTTTTGCTATAGATGAGGATATCATCAAAGAAAACTAAGACAAAATGGTGGAGAAAAGGATGGAAGACATGATTCATGAGGCTTTGGAAGGTGGAGGGCGCATTACACAAGCCAAAGGGCATGACCAAAAACTCATAGTGGCCCTCATGAGTTCTAAAGGTAGTCTTGGGGATATATTCCTCTTTCATATGTATCTGGTGGTAGTCCGAACGAGGATCCAGTTTAGTGAAGAATTGGGCACCACTCAATTCATCTAGGAGGTCATCAATAACAAGAATGGGGAATTTGTCTTTGATAGTAAGTTTTTTGAGGGCACGGATGTTAGGACACATTCGCCAAGAACATTCTTTCTTCAGGACCATGACCACAGAAGACGAATAGGGGCTCGTACTAGGGTGAATAACACATGCATTAAGGAGTTCCTGGACCATTTTCTCAATTTCATTTTTTTGGGAAAAGGGGTGACGATACAGACAAATATTGGGAGGAAGGATTCCTGGTACAAGGGGAATGGAATGATCATGAACACCATGGGAAGGAGGGAGGCCTTGGGGAGTGGAAAAGATCAATTGATGTTTAGAAAGGATGGATTAGAGGTCTTGTGGTACCGAGGGTGTCTCTGTTTCTTGTATGGCATGGAGTTGGGTGATAACACCAGAATGACCCTTTTTGAGCATCTTTTCCATGCGATGGGAACTAATGATCTCAGGTGAACCAGAGGTGATGCCTTGGAACTTATATTGGTGGCCCTCCTGGTCAAATTGCATGGTTAAGTCTTTAAAATCCATGAGAATGGGAAACAAATTCCTTAGCCAGTCCGTACCCAGCACAATGTCACAACCTCCCATGTCGATAGAAAACATATGGGATTTCAGGTGGTAGTCACCAATTTGGAGACACACATTTTCACAACGCCCTCCACATTTCATGGAACCACCATTGGAAATCATGATTTGGAAATTATTAATGGCATGGATGTAGCAATGAGTTTCTTGGGAAATGCGGTGATGAATAAAATTATGGGTGTTGCCACTATCAACCAGAATGATGACCTTCCGATGCTTGATGTAACCGATTAGCTTGAGGGTTTAGGGAGCGAAGAAGACAGTGAAAGCATTGAGGGAAATGACTGGTTCTACTTCGAGAGGGTCTGAGGGAGGGGTTATGTCAGTGTATTCAGGTGATTCAGACATAGAGGGAGTTTCTTCATCTTCTTCCGAAATATCCTTGTAGATGGCCATAAAAATATTTTGTTCTTTACACTTGTGGCCTGGGAAATATTTTTCATCATAGTTATAACAAAGGCCTTTGAGTTGGTGTTCAGCCATTTTAGCCCAGGTCAATTTTTGGATCTTTAGTGGAGAAAAGAGAGCAGTGGGATTTACTGGTTTAGGGCGAGGGATGAAGGAGGGTTTGCAGTTTTGAGAAGATACCACCTGTTGTGCTTCTTTATCTCTTTTGGTAGCCTCCACCCAACTCTCAGGCCGAGCCATGAGGACATGGGCCCAAATTTCATCCTTGAGGCCGCTGATAAAACACTCTCAGAAAAAGGCATCAGACGTGCCTTCTGTTCAAAAAGCCAAGCGCTCAAAGGCAGCGATAAAGTCTTCCACTGTTCCTAATTGTTTCAACTTTGTCAAACGACCCAAATGGTTGGTGTGAGTGTCAAAGCGTTCATAAATCTCTGCCACAAATTGTGTCCAAGCAATATACCCTTGACGCAAATTTTTTCTCCATTGCCAACGTTCTTGATCTAGATGGAGAACACCATATCGGAGTTTGGCCAAGTCATCTGTAATGCTGTATAAAGAGTAGTAATGTTCCATTTGGGTTACCCAACCAGTGGGGTCCGAGCCATCAAATTTGGTCACATCCACCCGTGGAAGGCCTAGGTCACGTTGAAAGTGATGGTTCTGCAAGGTATAGAAATGAGAGGAATGGTCACCTTAAATATGTGGGGGTGAGGAAGAGGAAGGGTTATCTGTAGGGATATGCGGTTTGGTGTAGAGTGCCGAAAAGACTGATTCAAGCTGGGTGGTGAGGTCTTTTTTGATTTCGCCCATTGAGGACTGCATGGTTGTATTGATGGTGACAACATTGACACTGAGTTGTTTCACTTCTTGTTGGGTCTCAATGAGGCCAGATTGCAAGGTGTTGAAGTGAGCTTCCAAGTATTGGCTACGAGTATGGGCCATGAGGATGGGGGAACTGAAAAGGGGCGGGCGGGGTAAATTTTTTTTGCCGAAAAAATGATATGGATGAATGTGATAAGGATGAAGAGATGAATCCAATGGAATAGGTATGAAATAATGGTGAAAAAGTTTCCATTTTTTTTTACAGAGTTATACTCCGGTCTGAAGAATACTGCAGAGAGGAAATGCCCAAATGCTTAACCAGAAAGAAATGTGTATTTACTTGGCAACCTGAACACAATTGCCTGACAATAGATCTTGTATGTTTTAATTTGTTTATGTTTCTATCCTCAAGGGTTAGGTATTCAAGGGTTCTACAACAAGGGTTTGTCCTGTGCTATAGCTCTCGGATATACGTGCAGGGTCCAATAGTAGTACTCGACCCAATATCTCAAGGCACTAACTAAGGAGGATAGACCGTACCCTTATCCGTACTACCTGACTACCCAGGTACTAGAGAGTATCTTCCCGAGTGCTATTCACGGTGACACTATAGCAGTCAGGCAGTCGATCGGTTTATCTAAAGAGGGCTTCAGGTAATCTAGGCTGATTTGTACACATGTGCTGTCTGATGCACTACCACTCAAAGGGGTACCAACAGGGGTTACAAGGGTGGCCAACAAATGTGCACTTAAGTACCACTTGTATTTCCTGCGTGTACGAATCCCTCAACCGTGGGTTTATGCATGTAATGATAGATCTCTGTGGCTTAAAGACGCTTGAATACATCTCTACCCTGAAAATAAATAAATTAACCCACACTTTCTGTCGAGGAAAGTGCTCTGATACCACTTGTAATATACCAGATATAAAATGTATGCATAACATAAATAAAATGTTAGTAATGGCAGAATAACAACAATATAACTAGAACATTCACCACAATAACACTAAAATGATATAAGAATAACAACATAAATAACACTTTGAATCTGAAAGCAATGTTCACGGGCCTCTTCGAGGGGGCAACCTCCAGTTGAGTAGAGCTCTATTACAATAATATCCAAGCTAGGGTTCTCATACCCTCGACTCCTATTTATACTAAAAAGAAGCATCTAGAGGAAGATCCTTCTAGAAGCGGAAGCTTTTATTAGGTCTTCTTACATCCGCCTTATTCTATTTTATTAAAAGGCCTTATTAATATTGACCTTTATTACATCCGAATATATTGTTCTACCTATGTGCGGGTTAGGACCCTAACAATTGATCTTGAGAGGGTACTTTGTATGCAGGGAATGTGAAGAAGAGTTGGAGTTTTTGGCCCATTTCTCATGTTTTGAGGGGCATTTTGTCATGTTTTGAGAGGAGTTTATTGAGGCATGTGTGCATATGCATAAGGAGGTCTTGTACAACAGATCATAATCTTTTTTTTAACAACAAGGATCCATTATAAAGATAACTTGAGAATTTGAAGATCAATAAAGAGGTCCTCCACTTGGAAGCGGGCTCGAAGACGTAGCCACATATTGGTGAACTCCATTATCAAGTTCTTGTTGTCTTTGTCTCATTCTTGTTGCTGTTCACTTCTCTTATTTTCAGTGTGGTTATTAATGGCTAAACTCTTTAATCATTAATGAGTGTCCAATTAAGTCAATTTGTTAATTAATCCTTCCATTTTTGGATCAAGTATTTTGGTATCCGAGCTTTTGGTTGTTTTGGAAGGTTTAACAAGTGCAGGATTGGATGCTCACAAGATCCAAATCTCGGAGAGGAGAAGGATCATTGGATGAATTCATTCCTGAGATAGAATGATTGTTGAGGAATAAAAGAATGGCTTCGTAAGGAGAACTTTCTCCACGAACCAAGAAGCTTGAAGATGCACTTTTCTCCATGTCTGAAATGGTCAAAGTGTTATAAGAGGATTTCTTGGAGAGAAAGAAACCAACTTTGGGAGAGATTTTAATGTAGGGTAAAAGTGAAGAAAAAGGAGAATCTTCAAAGCCTCCTCCTACACCACCTTCACCACCATCTTATCCTTCTTCTTCAAGTTCTACTTCAAATTCTAGTTCTCGTTCTACAACATCTACCATACAAAAAAAAACATATAAGCATAAGTCTAATATGCCTTTGTTAAAACTTGATGTTAAGTTTGAGTTTCCTTTGTATGATGGAGAACTAAATGTGGAAAATTTAGATAATTGGATAAGACAAATTGAAGTATATTGCAGTATACAAAAAATCATAGATGAGGAGACCATGATCTAGCTTGCTAGTCTCAAGATCAGAGGAACTGCCCTTGTGTGCTGGGAAAAAAGGACAAAACATGATATTAAGAAGTTTGGTAAGACTCTGTCTTCATGGATTGATTTTACATTCACTTTACGAAAGAAATTTTATCCTCTAGCTTACATGCAAAAAGCTATTATGTCATGGCAGAACTTTAGACAGTTAAAATGAAAAACTATTCAAAGTTATACACATGAGTTTCAAAAAAGAGATTTATTGTTGGGAATACCATTGGATACTCAAGAGACATTGCTTAAGTATATAGGTGGTTTGCATAGTTATTTACAACATACCATTCTTATGTTTAATCCAACTAGTTTAGATGAGGTGTGTGTGAAAGCGACTTATCTTGAATCTAGAGGCAAGAATGTAAATGTTGATTTTGTAAAATCATTTAAACCTACTGAAGGAAAGTTCAAAGGCAAGGGTAAAGAGAAGTTCAAAGGGAAGAAAACTAATACAGTGAAGAAGGAAAAACCTACATGTACTCATTGTAAGAAAGAAGGCCACAATGAGGATCCTTGTTGGATACTTCACCCAGAGTTGAAATCAACAAAGTTTGGGAATAAAGGAAAACCGAAGACGACTGCAACAACTCAAACAAATTTGGGGTCAGATTCAAGAGATGAGAAAAAGGTCATAGTCACGGGAATCAAAGGTAAAAATTATGAATCTAGTACAAGTTCTTCAATTTAGTCTTTAAAAGTTGATAATAAAGTTTATGAGGTCAAATGAACATAACTTTGTCACATAAGAGTAATTTCCAAACATACAAAAATTTATACTTTATTTAACAGTGGTTCACAATTAAATTTGATATCAGAGACAATTGTAAAAAGTTGGGATTAATCACTAAACCTCATAAGAAACCATATCCTTTAGGATGGATTCATAATGATAATCAATTGCAAGTGGATAGACAATGTGTCCTAAAGTTTGCTATTAATTCACAGTTTATAGATGAGTTTGAGTTGGATGTGGTTCCACTAGATATATGTGGTATTGTACTTGGGAGTCCATATTTGTATGATAGAACAAAAATATTATATCGTGAAGACAATAAGTATCAATTAACTAAAGATTGAAAATAATATATTGTAAGGGATCATCAGAAGAAATTGAATCTATCACTAATCAACTCAGGACATATGAAGAGGATTGTAAATGTTAGTAAGAGATATCTCTTAATGGTTGTGTTGACGGGCGAAATTGACCGTCCGTCAACTGGAAGAGTGGAACCGGTCCGGGGTTGTCTAATAACCCAAGCCATTTGAGATGAACCACCCTGACGGGTTTAGCGGCTCCGTTAGCCAATCTAAGGTCCTAAAAAAACAAAAGAAAACTAATCTACAATAACTAATCTAACTAAAAATAACAATTAAAACAAACTAAACTAATCTAACTAAAAAGAAATAAAACAAACTAATAAACTAATCTAACTAAAACTAACTATTAAACAAACTAAAACAAAATTATCTATTCTATATATACAATCTACTAACTAATACTATACTAACTCTAACTAATTAACTATCTAACTACTAACAGAAATAAATCGTATTCACAAAATGTACAATATCTACAATTTAAAGATTTGAATAAAACCTGAAAAACTCATTTATATTCTGCCCTAAGACAGAGAAAGATATTTTTGTTGGTTTTATGATTTTATGAACATAAATAAAACAAAAACTAACTAAACTAAACAACTAATATACTAACTACAACTACAAATCTAAACTATACATAAATATAACTAAACTACTTAAATTATACTAACAAATAAACTATTAAATAAATGACAAACTAACCTGGAGAAATGCTCCAGATTTGTCCCGTGTATGATGATTGTCTTAGCTGATCGGAGGGAGGAAACCCGCAGAGAATTATCCGAGAGCTTCTCGTAAATGATAGCTGCAGTGCTCTTCAATATAATTACAGGACAAACAAGACATAAAAATCTACAACAATCTTATGATTTATAAATCTTCACAGTTAGATAAACCTGTATGCAAAGACTTATATGGAATGGTTCAATTAATGAAGAAGAGAAATCTGTGATTCATCAACCGAAACAAAGTAATTGCTGTATTTTTAAGTAATGAAAGAATTCATATATGGATGAGACATTAATTAATTCACATCATTCTGCAATAGACTATGATAGCTAAAGTAGTCTATAATCAACTGCATACGACATGTATAAAATTGAAACAAAAGATTGATATATTGAAAAGCGAAAGCTGTAGCAAAACATCAACTCCTGTCTCAATTTGTATTAGAAATCCATAACCCGGTTCTCCCACAAGTGAGGATGATCCTTATTACACAAAATAATAAGTATTTAAAGACCTTCCATAGGGTAAAACATCCCTGTGGAAGTTATCAAAATTGTTTACATAAAATCTGGGAAGATATCCCAAGTCTGACTAAACTAGGAACCTAGAACAAAACTAAATCACACAAATATCTCCTAGACTGTCCAGTATGTCCAATGCAATTCGGATGTACCTGAAAAGGGTAAAAAATGGACAAGTTAGAAGGGTATTTTATTAATAAAATGATAAAAAATTTAATTCTATAGACTAGCTATAGAATCTTGCGATTCTGTAGCTGGTCTAAATAAGACACAAAATCAGCATTAAAATCAATTCAAAATCTTTTAAAGAATCAAATTCAATTAACATCTAATAGCTATTTGAAAACGAATCATTGAAATTGAAATTGTTATACCATTTTGAAATGAAACAAGACCAATATCAATCAAATGATTACAGAGATAGGTGTACTCTGTTTCGTTTGTTACCAAAAGTCGGGTGAACAGAATCATAATCAAACAGCTATGAAATCGTTTCATATCAAACTGAAATCGATTAAAACGAATCACAAGCAATTGTTATGCTGCCTCATCAACAGGAGATACGATCGAATCCAAACAAGATCATTTTCAAATCGTTATAACTGTATTGACATAACAAACGATTCATGCCATGAGCGAATTAAACCAAAACTGGTGCGTAAATTACCACAAACGAAATCCTAATGAGATCACTCAATTGATAACAGGATCTGTAAGATTATCTCAATCATTTGTTATTGCTATTTGGGGCAAACAAAATCGATTGACCTTGATCGACATCGTTTCTTTCAAACGAATTATAACCAGATTTGATAGAGATAACATATGTCGACCAATTCGTTTTGTAAATTTAAAATCAAACAGAGCAACATTTATGATATGAATCCAACTCATGAAAATGATCGAACTAACTGAAGATACACAACAATCCAATCAAGCGAATCAAATAGCTGGGGTTTAACATAGTCGTCGTGGGTCAAAACCGTTCCATGATTCGGGCATGAATATCATTCACATAGGTTTAAATGAGAGTATTGTTTCCATAAAAATAGAGTCGTTTTTCCCAAATCGAAATTGAACAGAGTTTTATTCCCGATTTAGAAAATTATACGACACAACATATTAAAAGATCATAACAACCAAACTCATGAAATCGTTCGACAATCACAACATACAAACTAACCAAAACGAAATCAAATCAAAACATGATCTCATTCTAAATCTAGCATGAAAAACTTCCTGTTCAAATTGGATACAAATAAATCCAATCGAAAGCAAACCATCAATTTCGTTAACTCAATCAGAGAAACAATCAAATCAAATCCAATCGAAAACCAATCAAATCCGATAAAAATCTATCAGTGGCTAAACTGGGAATGAGCAAATCGTGTTTCCAAATCAAAATTTCATTTATTTTTAGCAAAGCGAAAACAATGTACAGGATGAACACATTATGACAGAGCCATTTCAAAGGATAGACATAACTATTCGAAAACCAAACTCAAATATATTAATCCGAGGAATTCACAAAACACAAATGATATCAAAATTCATACCTGTATGACGAGCAAACGGCTTGATCACGACAATTTGGAGTTGACAACGGCTATGGCCGATTCAACATTCTTGAAAACGATGGAACCAATGGTTCTCTGCTTCCTATCAGTCGCTTGAAGCTTGTCTCTTTGGCTGGTCAATACTTCAACTTGATTTCCCAGTGATTGGATTTTCGATTGAAGTAGGGGAACGTCTATATAGTATCGTTCCAACCACAAATCACATTGGTCACAGGACGATTATGTTGGCTTCGAAAAAGCAGGTGAGGGTTTGGTTACATTGCCAAGGATTTCGTTAGGTAGTTTGATCCCGGGGTAGCTAGGATTATTCTTTAGGCAAGGGGAAAGATTCGACACGAAGTCATAAGGCGACTTGGGGCACAGACCCTGTGAGTAAGGGTACTCATTGGCTAGGAAGCGTTCTATGTCCGAGTCCAAATCCTCACTAAGGACTATGGGCTTCTGCTCAACAGTGGGTTTAGGTTTATTCCTAGCCATCCTCGAAATAAGCCGAGCATTCTTTTTACCCTTGGCATCAACAGTAGGGTTTGCCTTGGCATTTTTGCTTACAGGCTTTTTAATAGTCTCAACCTTCTCAGTCATAGCGTCGGGTAAGTCAACATCAAGGTCGACCGAGGGTTTAGGAGAAGGAAGTAGGACATGGAAGGGCACTGGTGGCTCGACCTTGGCTTCATTAATCACAGGCTTGTCAATATGGATAGGGTCTGTATCATCAAAACCATTTCGAGCGATAAAAGCTCGCCAGCTATCACCATGGAGACTTAAGTGATGAACAATGATAAGTCTAATTAGTCCATGGTGGAACAGGCTACTATCAACCTTCTCCCTTTTAAACCTTTTCGACATTTTATATAGGCTACACTGGAAGTAGAAAGGCATATTCAATGGATACCCTATAAAATTCATTAAAAAACATAGGTGGTAGAGAAAAATGAGTCCATATCGACCCTCACAGGTCACGACTTGTTTAACTACTATCAAAAGGTCACGCCATCGTGGTTTAAGCATGGATATGGGCATACCTCTGTCACAAGATGTGACCTTTCGCGAGACGAACAGAAGTGGCCATGGAACCTCTTCCACTTTCAAATTTTTGAACCAACGCCAGCCCGTGGCAGGTAACCCTGTAGCAGAACTAATAAATTCCTCATTGATTTCCAACTGAATGTCACCCACCTTGTCTCTACAGCCATCAAAAGTCAGGGTGAACTGCTGTGCAACGAATAAATTAAAACCCTCAAACCTTTGCACAAAGGTCAGCCAACCTTTATCCTCCAAGTCTTTCCGGGCATTGTCGAACAATAACAAGGCTTGGCTACCGTTCGGTTCGATTCGCACCACCAGTGCCATGGAGCCGAGCACGCGGTGAACGAGCCAGGGTTTGGGTCATAGCATACACAGGAGCAGAGTGCACAAAGGGTTACCTGAGCTAACAAAGATGAAACAGGGATAAGGGATAGGCATAAATGGCATCGTGCGAAGGTGGTGGAGCTTAATTCTGCCATGCATAATAGTTATTGCCAATGGTACAATCGTCGACGCTTATAGCTGTTCTACCCATTATAGTATAGTTCAACAATTATGTCACTTGCCCGACCAATGAAATCAATGGTAAATGTATAAAACAACGCGCGTAATGGAACGTTATGCCATAGTTTTAAACCAAACTTACAAATCGAAACCAATACCAATGTTTAACCATGTGACATGCGATGTATCAATTCATATCAAGAGTTTAAGCGAGGTACCAATGCATTTTGAAACTAGGTGTTATATCAAATGAAATATATCAAGGGTTTAACCATAACACCTATATATCATTATGAAACCAATGTGCGAAGTAAATCAAATAACATGTAAATCCAATTGCCAATGCATTGCAATTTAATGAAACGAAAATACATAATCAGTCAAAGAATGCCCAATGAGTGCAGATCAAAAGGTCTTTCCAACTGCATGATGATAAGTAAAAGGTAAGCGTAATGGGCATATTGACAAGGAGGATAGCGACAATTCAAATAATAATTTTAATGCGACTTCGAAAGACCAAGTTTTCACGCTTACAGTTGTGAAAACAAAAACGAAGGTAAATGTGCAAATGTCGCAAAAAATGAAAGTGTCGTTTATTTAAAAATTGCGACAAAAACTGATGTTTGCAAAACATTGGTGTAGGCAGCTTATAAGATAGTGGAAAAATGTGAATTGGCTGCCAACAATGGCGACACACTGGTAGAAGCAATTATATCTGCCAAAAGGAACAAATTCAGATTCAGACAACAAAGATAATTCCAACTCAAAAATAACAACCAGAAAATCGTATAAACATCATCATTAACCAACTATTCCAGCATTGTTTTAAAAGATGAAAACTGATAACAGTCTTAAGACCAACAAATCACGATATTAAAGATAAAATCTCCAATACTGTTGGCATAGCCACTACTGCCAGCAGGCGTCCATAGCCTCGACAGGGTTGCCATTTAACCCACTCTGAAATCTGTATCCTGTCAAGAAGTTCTAGATCAGAATAAAGGACATTAAAGAGGTTTCTTATTTGCAGATTTTCATATACCCGACATTGCTTCGCTGCCAGCGGGCCTGTTCAGTACCCCGACGAAGTTGTCTTGGTGCCATGCATGCATTTACCCACTGCCAGCAGACCTGTTCAGCATCCCGACGGGTTTACAAGCACTTCCCACAGCTCTATTAATAATTTATGTTTATTTTTATTTTTTTATAGATATATAGTCGAGCGGGGTGACGCTGAAAATCATGATATTTTAATATATTTTTTCAGACCTCATCATAATTTTTTAGAACTGTCCTTCATTAAGATCCAGAGATGTTTCATTTACAAAAACAACATCCTAAGGCAGGGAGACATCTTCTGAGTCATTCCTTTATGGAATAGGGACATCATAAAAAGATAATAGATGATCATGACAAGCTTTACTCAGAGATTGAAATCAATAAACTTCTTTCAAACAACAGACTTTTTCAACATAAATATCAATTTCAGAAATATACCATTGATGTTTGTACAAATTTCTCAGAAGTTATTTCAGCGAGGGAATTTTCTATTGTCTTTTTCTGAATAGCTTCAGTGTATAGGTATGTGTATTTCCAAAAAACACAAACTGATAAATTCAAAGAAAAATAAAAAACAGAAAGAAAACGAAAAAGAAAACAAAAGCAAAATATGTACATAATATACAAGGGTAGCTATCAAGCAAAGTATCTTTTCAAGGCTTGGCCATTCACCGGATAGGTGTCAAGCTACCCTTCAAGATTCTACAATCGAAAAGAACTGGGACCCAACTTTTCAGCAATTAAAAATGGTCCAAGCCATAAGTTTTGAAATTTAGTGTGTTCTCCCTTTCCCTCATGTGGTTTGTCCCACTTCAAGACGAGGTCGCCTACTTCAAAATTCCTATCAGAAGCAGAGTTAGAATCGAACCAGCTTTTAACTAATTGTTGATGTTGATCTAACTTACGTTTAGCTTGGGCTCTTACCTCTTCCAGCTTCATCAAAGCGTTAATTCGGTTTTCGAAAGGGGGGCAATCTTCTTCTTGGACTTTCTGTGACAACTGAAGTGAAGGAAGAAGAATGTGAGGTGGAAGAATTGCTTCTCTGCCATAAACGAGAAAAAAGGGGGAGTTACCTATAGCAGCTTTTGGTGTTACCCTATCAGCCCACAATGCGTTTAGCAGTGCATTGTGCCAATTTTTGTGATTTTCAACCACCGTTCTCTTGATGATTTTGATCAAGTTCTTGTTTGTTGATTTTGCCAATCTGTTGCCCTGGGGGTAATAGCTAGCAGAATACTTAAGATTAATTCCTTTTTCCAAAGCGAACTTGCTCATCTCAAGAGAGGAAAAGTAAGAAGCATTATCGAATACTAAACAGTCAGGGATACCGAAACGAGTGATAATATTCGAATTTAAAAAGGTAATTACCTGACTGGTGTTGACAGTTCTTAACGCAGCAGCTTCAGACCATCAGGTAAAGTAATCTGTGGCTATCACAATAAACTTGTGCTGTTGCAAGGATGGAGGGTTGATTGGACCTATGATATCAAGGCCCCACTGCTGAAAAGGAGAGTCTACTGAAATGGGCTGCAGAGGAAAGGCTAGTTTTTGTAACCGCCCTGATGGTTTCTGACAAATGATACATTTACAACACAAGGAATGGGCGTCTCTAAAAAGCGTGGGCCAGTAATAACCAGCTCTTAAAACCTTATGGGCAGTGGTGTCACCACCAAAATGACCACCAGCTTCTCCCGCATGCAACTCTAGCAAGACTTTTTCTGCTTCGTCTTTTTCAAGACAGCGCATCAATACACCGTCAAAACTCTGACGAAACAGGATACCATTAACTAGATGAAAGGAGGTAGAATATAATCTCAATGCTCTTATTTTAGTGGGGTCCAGGTGACGGGGGGCTGACCCATGTTCAAGACAAAATCTTATATCGTCATACCAAGGACTGACAGGGTTTTGCGCGCAACAGATTAGACTTTGATTGCGTTGTCCTAGGTTTGACGTATCGCTTTCTTCTTGCTGTCCTGCTGCTGAATCAACAACTAACTTACATAACCCTTGGACTCTCACTATCTGAGCTGGGGTGATTTCCAAGTCATAATCCTGCAAGGAGGTGACCCAGTTAGCTCTCTTTTCTCCTAGTTGCTTCTATACTAACAAGTTCCTGACGGCTGGGTAGGGGACAATGACTTTCGTCCTTGACTTCAAAAGATAGGACTGGAAGTGCTTAACTGCTTTGAAAATAGCGTAGGATTGCCGATCTACCGCTGGGTAATTAAGTTCAACGCCTTTGAAAGAAGATCTCATAAAGGCAATGGGTACTTCATGGTTCTCGGTATTCTTTTGGGTTAGGATGACGGCATAGGAACGATCAGAGGAAAAAGTATAGAGTGTAAAGTCTTAAGAGAAGTCAGGGCTCATGAGAGACAGAGCGTCTATTATGGACTTCTTTATTGCATCAAAAGCCTGATTTTCTAGGGGTCCCCAGTGATATTGGGTGTCTTTCTTAATTAGGTTCTGTAAAGGCCTGACCATTTCGGAGAAACTGGGGACGAATCTCCTCACAAAGTTAATTTGGCCTAAGAAAGACTGCATAGATTTTTTGGATGTAGGAGGAGGGAGTTTTGCGATGACTTGAGTCCTTTCGGGGTCAATAATCATCCCTTCACTAGACACAATGAATCCCAAGAGTTTACCCTGTTCTACTGCAAAGATGGATTTTTTGGGATTCAAGGGGATGCCATATTTACGACATCGCAGTAGGACGGCTCGTAAGTGAGTTAGATGATCATTTTTGTTTTTAGAAAATACAGTCACATCATCTAAGTAAACTACGATGGATCGATTGATTAAGCCTCGGAAAGCAATGTCCATTGCTCTCTGAAAAGTGGCACCAACATTAATCAATCCAAAGGGCATTTTACGATAAGCATAAGTGCCCCACGGGGTACGGAAGGTAGTTTTAAGTTGGTATGGCGGAGACATCAGGACTTGGTTGTATCCCGAGAAACCATCCAGTAAGGATAGCCTCTTAGAACTAGATACCGGTTGAAGGATCTGTTCCATGGGCAGGACAAGATAGTTGTCTTTATCAGACGCTCTATTAAGGTTTCAGAAATCGACGCAGAGTCGAATTTCCCCACTTTTCTTCCGTACTGGGACAAGGTTAGAAACCCATTGAGTGTGCCTAACAAGAAAAATTATCTTAGCATTTAGGAGCTTATTCAATTCTTTTTGAACGGTCGATTCGAGTTTAGGATGCATTTTCCTCAGTTTTTGTTGAAAGGGTAAGGTTTGGGGCTTCATCGGGATGACATGCTGTATGATGTTAGGGTCGAAAGTTTTAAGGTCATCATACGTCCATGAAAAGACATATTTAAATTCTTTGAACAATTTAATAAATGCAACTTTTTCTTGTTGAGAACATCCCAACCCTAGATTAATGCACTGAGGATTTTCAATAGTTCCTAAGTTTACTTTTTCATAAGATAACGAGGAACTACTAGTTTTACAATTGACCATCTTTTTAAATTTATATTCAAAATCATAAAACTTCTCTAATCTAACTACAGATTTGGGTATCGAATTTACCATGTCCGATAGAGCTTCAAGAGTTTTCAGATCAGGTATTACCGTAAAATCGTGCAAATTATCGTCGTGCATGCATTCATCTATTACCGCGCCTTGAAAGGTTTCTTCCATGTGCAGAAAGTTAATAATCTGCTGATCGTCGTCAAAGACTCTCCATTTCGTGATGTTGTTGGGAACAGATGGCCGAAACAGCAGCTCAACGGAGAATGCGTCTGGGGACAAGCCTTCTGCAGGAAGGAGTTTAAAAGCTACATTAGCTAATAAATCTGCTTCAACATTATTTAATCTAGGAATGGAATTTATATTGAAAGCAGAAAATTTATTCATTAAATTCCATACCTCAGACTGGTATCTTTTGACATGCAGAGACAGACAGTGGATAGAATCTCTTACCTGTCTAACCACTATTTCAGAGTCGCCAAAAATAGCCAAGTTTTGAATGTTCATATCCAAAGCTTTTCTGAGACCTTGCAGTAAAGCCTCATATTCTGCAGTATTATTAGTACATTCAAATTCCAATCTATATGCAATTAATGTCTTGTTACCTGCTGGATCGATAATGACGTAGCCTGCTCCAGCTCCTTCTTTGGACTTTGAGCCGTCGAAATAAAGAGACCAAATTTGATTTCCATCGGGCACATAAGATCATTGCGTAGAAGCTGTTGGCTGCATATATGTCACAATCTCGGACTGCTGTTCTAGATTGGTGATAGGTGAAGTCTCGGTCATGAAATTGCTGAAGAAGGTATCCATCCCTTGTACTTCAGGTGAATCAGTAGAAGGTGTAAATGGTTCGTTGGGATCATTCAAATCCGTGACCGTGAACTTAAGGTAGCGCTCACGATTCACTTTTATTTTATTAGGCTTACCATTCTCTGGAAGCCATAGATGAGACCAATCTGTCGCGAAATAACCATGTAGCTGCTCCGACCAATCCCTTCTTAAAAATAGACCATACACTTCTGGAATATCCACAACAATTATATCAATAACTTGATGAACCTTGGGGTTAGACAATAATCTAATAAGCACATTCTTTAGTTCGCCTATAACTTTAACATTTGTCCAATCAAGTTGTATGATTTTTAAAGTCGAGGGTTCAACTTCTGCATTAATCTTCTGGCAAACAGACCAAGGCATCACATTGGATGATGCTCCCGAGTCTACCATACAATTGTGCACGTTTCTATTAAAGATCTCGAAAGTTAATAGGAAAGGAGGTACATTTTTGTGAGTACTAAGAGTAGTAGCTTGTGGTTTTTTACTCACAGTTTCTAAAGCTATTTTATCTACATTATTTACATTACTTACAGAAAGGCTTCCTTTATCTTGAGGATCAGGGTTGTTTTTAGTGGAAGTCTTCTGGGGAGCTTTGTTCTGCACAACCTTGTTACCATTAGAATTACCATTTTTGCCATTCTCTGAGATATTCTGTAACATTTTTTGTAGCAGAAATGGAAACTTCAATAACTCATAAATAGAAATGTTAGCCCTTAACTTTTTAAGATCTTCAAAAACATCATAATCTAAGTTGGGGTTCACATTACTCTGTTTGGTCTCAGCTGATTTAGACTGCTTTGGAGGCGAAGTTGTAATGTTTTCGGTGGAAGGTTTGTTTTCTGTCTTACTCCTGGTATTATAAGGATGAACTGTCTCAAAGTTAGCTTGAAAGATGCTATCCGAGAAGTGTCCAAAAATGTTTGGAGAAGACTCTTCTTCTTGAATTGTTTCTTGTTCAACTACCTCCTCAAGGATCTCAGGGGGCATCAAGTTATCTTGGGCTTCTAGAATTGTTTGAAGGGCACATTGCAGACTTTCTAGATTAAGGCCTTCGGTGGTTGGATTAGGTCGGTTGGTAGGAAAAGGTTTCTGGAACGCGGGTTTGTAAGGCCCCTTGCTCGAGGAAGCTTCTTCGGTCGACCTTTTCAAGTCTATAACTTGATTTGACAGTTTTTGAACAACTTTAGTTAAGTTTTCTAAATCAGAGTTTTCAGGTTGTGTTTTACTTTGAGTGGGTCTAGGGAGGATATCGATCTTCTTTTTGGAAGAAGAACTAGTCTCAGTTTCGTTGCTAGTAGAGTCTTTAAGACTAAGTATGTCTTTTTCAATCTGGCTGGCCTCCTCGAAGGCTTCTAACAACGTGGCTTTCTTAGATCGTTTAACCCAAATAGCTATACTTTGATGCAAAGCTTTAGTGTAGTAATCTATTATAAGACTCTTAGCAGGCATAGAATCCGCAGGGATTCAGTTTTTAAGTGTTAAGAATCTTTGATTAAAGTCTTTAAATTTTTCTTTTGGGTTCATTCTTAAGCTAGAAAGATCCATGACTAGGACTTCCGGAGGCTTACCGTCTCTGAACTTTTCCAAAAAGCATGACTCAAAATTTTCCCAAGACACGATGGTATGGGGTTGTTGGGCAAAGTACCATGTGGATGCATTACCCTCGAAAGTATAAGGGAACAACCTACAGACAACGTCTTCATGTTCGACATTGCAGAGTCTTATGGCTAACATAATTTTTTTTATGTGATCTTCAACGATCTATTTTTAGTTAGGGTCAAACTTGGGAAGCCATTTCTCCGGATGTTTAGGTAGAGGGTGCTGAGCTCCAGGTACAACTACGACATCCTGACCAAGCCAGGGTCTAGCAGGGTTGTTCTGATTTTACATTGGGGTAGTGCGTGTGGAAGGATGAGAAGGGGAATTGCTTTCGTCCGAGGAATCTTCTCTAGAAGAGGAAGGAGATGATGGAGGTGGTGAAGGAGGTATCCCAGATCCTCCTACAACAGGATTTAAGATTGGATCTGAAGGGTTCACAGTGAGGTTAGTGTCTCCTAATTGTTCTCTGATATCAGAGAAGTCCAAAGGTTGACCCACAGACGGTTTGGTTGCCTCAGACGAGCTAAGGCACTATGTGTTTTAATAAGATATTGACGGATAATCTCTTGTATGTCACCACCTGTAGGATTAGGGGTTGCTGGCTCAACTGTGATTTGTGGATCGTCAGTTAAAGTAGTTTCTGTTTGAAGGGGAATATTATCATTTGAATGGCTTCTAGTCACTATAGGTGAGCGATTAGGTGGTGGAGGAGTCTTGCGACCACCTCGTGCCATTAATTAAGTTCAGGCCCTCCTTCTAGCGCCATTTGTTGATGGGCTAAATTGACTGTCTTTCAACTGGAAGAGTGGAACCGGTTCGGGGTTGTCTAATAACCCAAGCCGTTTGATATGAACCACCTTGACGGATTTAGCGGCTCCATTAGCCGATCTAAGGTCCTAAGAAAACAAAAGAAAACTAATCTACAATAACTAATCTAACTAAAAATAACAATTAAAACAAACTAAACTAATCTAACTAAAAAGAAATAAAACAAACTAATAAACTAATCTAACTAAAACTAACTATTAAACAAACTAAAACAAAATTAACTATTCTATATATACAATCTACTAACTAATACTATACTAATTCTAACTAATTAGCTATCTAACTACTAACAAAAATAAATCATATTCACAAAATGTACAATATCTACAATTTACAGATTTGAATAAAACCTGAAAAACTCATTTATATTCTGCCCTAAGACAGAGAAAGATATTTTTGTTGATTTTATGATTTTATGAACAGAAATAAAACAAAAACTAACTAAACTAAACAACTAATATACTAACTACAACTACAAATCTAAACTATACATAAATATAACTAAACTACTTAAATTATACTAACAAATAAACTATTAAATAAATGACAGAGCCATTTCGAAGGATAGACAGAACTATTCGAAAACCAAACTCAAATATATTAATCCGAGGAATTCACAAAATGCAAATGATATCAAAATTCATACCTGTATGATGAGCAGACGGCTTGATCACGACAATTTGGAGTTGACAATGGCTTAGGCCAATTCAACATTCTTGAAAACGATGGAACCAGTGGTTCTCTGCTTCCTATCAGTCGCTTGAAGCTTGTCTCTTTGGCTGGTCAATACTGCAACTTGGTTTTCTAGTGATTGGATTTTTGATATAAGTAGGGGGACGTCTATATAGTATCATTCAAACCACAAATCACATTGGTCACAGGATGATTGTGTTGGCTTCAAAAAAGCAGGTGAGGGTTTGGTTACATTGTCGAGGGTTTCGTTAGGTAGTTTGATCCCGGGGTAGCTAGAATTATTCTTTAGGCAAGGGGAAAGATTCGACACGAAGTCATAAGGTGACTCGGGGCACAAACACTATGAGTAAGGGTACTGACTGGCTAGGAAGCGTTCTATTTCAGAGTTCGAATCCTCACTAAGGACTATGGGCTTTTGCTCAACAATGGGTTTAGGTTTATTCCTAGCCATCCTCGAAATAATCCGAGCGTTCTTTTTACCCTTGGCATCAACAACAGGGCTTTCCTTGGCCTTTTTGCTTACAGGCTTTTTATTAGTCTCAACCTTCTTAGTCATAGTGTCGGGTAAGTCAACATCAGGGTCGGCCGAGGGTTTAGGAGAAGGAAGTAGGACATGGAAGGGCACGGGTGGCTTGACCTTGGCTTCATTAATCACAGGCTTGTCAATCTCGACAGGGTCTGTATCATCAAAACCATTTCGAGCGATAAAAGCTCACCAGCTATCACCATGGAGACTTAAGTGATGAACAATGATAAGTCTAATTAGTCCATGGTGGAACAGGCTACTGTCAGCCTTCTCCCTTTTAAACCTTTTTGACATTTTATATAGGCTACGCTGGAAGTAGAAAGGCATATTCAATGGATACCCTATAAAATTCATTAACAAACGCAGGTGGTAGAGAAAAACGAGTCCATATCGACCCTCACAGGTCATGACTTGTTTAACTACTATCAAAAGGTCATGCCATCGTGGTTTAAGCATGGATATGGGCATACCTCTATCACAAGATGTGACCTTTCGCGAGACGAATAGAAGTGGCCATGGAACCTCTTCCACTTTCGAATTTTTGAACCAACGCTGGCCCATGGCAGGTAACCCCGTAGAAGAACTAATAAATTCCTCATTGATTTCCAACTGAATGTTGCCCACCTTGGCTCTACAACCATCAAAAGTCAGGGCGAACTGCTGTGCAACGAATAAATTAAAACCCTCAAACCTTTGCACAAAGGTCAGCCAACCGTTATCCTCCAAGTCTTTCCGGGCATTGTCGAACAATAGCAAGGCTTGGCTACCGTTCAACTCGATTCACACCACCGGTTCCATGGAGCCGAGCACGCGGTGAACGAGCCAGGGTTTGGGTCATAGCATACACAGGAGCAGAGTGCACAAAGGGTTACCTGAGCTAACAGAGATGAAACAGGGATAAGGGATAGGCATAAATGACATCGTGCGAAGGTGGTGGAGCTTAATTCTGCCACGCATAATAGTTATTGCCAATGGTACAACCGCCGACGCTTATAGCTATTCTACCCATTATAGTATAGTTCAACAATTATGTCACTTGCTTGACCAATGAAATCAATGGTAAGTGTATAAAACAACGTGCGTAATGGAACGTTATGCCATAGTTTTAAACCAAACTTACAAATCGAAACCAATACCAATGTTTAACCATGTGACATGCGATGTATCAATTCATATCAAGAGTTTAAGTGAGGTACCAATGTGTTTTGAAACTAGGTGTTATATCAAATGAAATATATCAAGGGTTTAACCATAACACCTATATATCATTATGAAACCAATGTGAAAAGTAAATCAAATAACATGTAAATCCAACTGCCAATGCATCGCAATTTAATGAAACAAAAATACATAATCAGTCAAAGAATGCCTAATGAGTGCAGATCAAAAGGTCTTGCCAACTGCATGATGATAAGTAAAAGGTAAGCGTAATGGGAATATTGTCAAGGAGGATAGCGACAATTCAAATAATGATTTTAATGCGACTTCGAAAGACCAAGTTTTCACGCTTACAGTCGTGAAAACAAAAACGAAGGTAAAGTGCAAATGTCGCAAAAAATGAAAGTGTCGTTTATTTAAAAATTGTGACAAAAACTAATGTTTGCAAAACATTGGTGTAGGCAGCTTATAAGACAGTGGAAAAATGTGAATTGGCTGCCAACAGGTTGTAAAAGCTAAAGACACTGTTGGAAATGATACTTTCAAATATTGTGATACAAAGTTAAAAGATGATTTAGTTAGAATTTTTTCTGACTATGATGAGTTATTTCAAGTCCCAAAAGGATTACCTCCAAAGAGACAAGTTGAACATGAAATATAGTTGCAAGAGGATGTTCCTATTCCTAACATTGGAATGTACAGGTTATCAGTTTTGGAAAATGCAGAGATAAAGAAACAAGTACAAGAGCCGGTTGAACAGGGGGTCATCAGACCAAATGCTTCTCCATGTGGTTCACCTATCATCCCAGTGCCAAAGAAATATGGCACATGGCGCATGTGTGTGGATTTTCGAGCCTTGAACAAAAACACGGTAAAAAATCATTACCCTTTGCCTCACATTGATGATTTATTAGATCAACTGAAACATGTGGTTTATGTTACTAAGTTAGACTTAAGAAGTGGTTACCATCAGATCAGGGTTGTTGAACAAGATATATGGAAAACTTCTTTTAAAACAAAACAAGGATTGTTTGAATGGTTAGTGATGCCATTTGGGATTACTAATGCACCTGCCACTTTCATGCGGGTTATGAATGATGTATTCAGGCCATTCCTTGATGAATTTGTAATAGTCTACTTAGATGATATTCTTATTTTCAGTAGGACTAGGGAAGAGCATGTCCAACATGTTAGGCAGATACTTTCAGTGTTGCAAAGAGAGAAACTTTTTGTAAAGTTGTCAAAATGTGAATTTGGAAAAACATCTCTTGTATATTTGGGATACATTGTAGGGGGTGGAGAGCTTAAGATTGATCCCTCTAAAGTTGAGGTTATTGTAAATTGGCCAAAGCCTACAAATGTAACTGAAGTAATAAGCTTCATGGGGGAAACACAATATTGGAGGAAGTTTATTGCAAACTTCTCTGTGATTGCAACACCTTTACATGCTTTGACAAGTGTGAAAAGAGGATTCCAATGGGGAGGAAGCCAACAAAAGGATTTTGATACTTTGAAAGTAAATATTAGTACAACACCTGTTATGTCAATGCCAGATCTCCAACAGTCTTTTGAAATTGAAACCGATGCAAGTGACTATGCCACGGGGGCCGTGTTGATGCAACACGTAAAACCCATATGCTATCATTCTGAGACCTTCACTACAACAATAATTAACTATCCAACCTATGATAAAGAATTACATGCTCTAGTACAAAGTGTTAAAAAGTGGAATCATTACTTAATGGGAAAAGAAACAATAATACATACTGATCATCAACCATTACAGTATCTACAATCATAAACTAAGATACAACAATCAAGGCATTTTAGATGGATGAGGTTTTTACAACAATTTCACTTGGTCATCAGATATAAAAAGGGCATTCACAATAAAGTTGCTGATATAATATCTAGGCCTCCTAGTACAATTACTACAATCCTTAAGAACAATTCAATTACTCTTGAAAGTTACATTGAACAATATGTTGATGACAAAGAGTTTAAGGAATTCCATTCAACTTTAAGTCATGGTAAAAGAGTAGAAGAATTGAATTATCATATTAAAGACAAAATTTTGTATCATTTGGGAAAATTATGTATTCCAGAAAGTGAAAGAGTCCATGTCATCAGGGAGGCACATACTTCTCTTATAGCAAGACATTTTGGTGTAGACAAAACAATTGCTCAATTACAAAGATTTTGTTATAGTCCTCAAATGCATGAAACCGTGTCTAAGTATGTCAAGGGATGTAATATGTGTGCAATAAGAAATCCAAGTAACAGGAAGCTAGGATTGTACACTCCAATTCCTATTCCTTCTAGATCATGGGTAAGTGTATCTATGTATTTTGTGGGGGGATTGCTTATGTCTAGAAAAGGTCACGATTACCTGTATGTAGTTGTGGATAGGTTCAGCAAGATGCGTGTTCTAATTCCTTGTAAAAAACAATTCACATCTGAACAAACAACTCAAACGTTCTTTGAAAATTTATAGGTTCATTTTGAGTTACCTACTTCTATTGTATCTGATCGAGACTCTAGATTTTTGGGGAAATTTTGGTCAAGCTTGTGGGAACTTATGGACACCAAGTTAAAGAAGAACACATCATTTCATCCACAGATGGACGGGCAGACAAAGGTGGTGAACAGGACAATAGTGCATCTACTTTGGGCATATTGAAACAAACATCTTAAGCTTTGGGATGAACATTTGTGTTATGTACAACATGCGTATAATCGAGGCAAGCATTCTTGTACTCAGAGATCTCCATTTGAAACATGTTTGGGGTACTTGCCAAAGACTCCTTTGGATTTTGTCTTTGGGAAAGACATTGCAACAAAATGACACAATGATTTGGACAAGGCTACAAATTTCATTGAATGGATCCAGTTGATTCATCAGGTGGTACAGGAACAGTTGGAGAAAAGCCAAGCCAAGTACAAGGTGAGGCAAGGCATGCATCGAGTTGAGCATCAGTTCAAAGAAGGAGATCAAGTCTGGTTATACATCAGAAAGGAAAGGATGCAAGGAGAAGGTAAAAAATCTTAAACCAATTCGTTATGGTCCTTTCAAAATTTTAGACAAGATTGGTACTAATGCTTTCCGGTTAGAATTGCCTCCATATATGCAAATTTATTCAGTTGTAAATGTGGAAAACTTGCGATTGTATGAGCCTCCTATGATCGAGGATCAAGGAGAGAATGTTCAGATTCCTACTATAGAATATTTTTCTCCTGAATATATGAACGAGTTGTAGGAAGATACCATTTTGGACAAAAGAGTCTGTACTTCTTGCAGGGGCGATGTGGAGTATCTTCAAGTGGGATTGAAGGGCACAAATCCAAGTTAGGCCATGTGGATAGAGACCGAAAATGTGAGGACACATTATCCTCACTTATTTACCAACTGATACCAGACTTTTGGTGGTCCAAAATCTTCCAAGTGGGGAGGAATGATCCAGGAGGCTCCCCAAGTCTAGAAAATGCTCAAAAATAAAAGTTCTAGGAATTGAATGAAACCAATTCCATTTAGACCGAATTGTTGCACTGATTCCATCCATATATTTACTTTCTCAAACATACAATGTATGCGAGAGTTATTGCACTCTGACCGTTTTCCCAAACAGGTCAAAAGTCAATAGGAAAAAAAGTCAAAGTTGACGTCAGCATGACGTCATCATGTTGACGTAGCATTGAGACATGTGGTAGTACAACAACAATTTGACTGGGTAGATGAAATATCCACTCAAATGTTGACAATTTGCACTTTTTCGGGCAAATGAAGAGGTGCCACATGGCCTAGACGTGGGCTGCCACATGGCACCCTATTGTTTGATGATTGGTTAAAATATTTGGAGCTCATGGGATTTGAACCCATGACCTATGGTCGAGTGCATGCCTTGGGAAAGTTTCGAATGCCATTGGGCCATGATGGAACTTGTTTAAACCATCCCACTTTAAATTATTTAAAGGGCATTATATTATATGTGGGGGTGGAAGGGGGCCGGGGCTAAGCCCCAGCTCGTGGACTCACCAATACATATGACCAAAGGATAATAGGGTGCGGGGGATACTCCACTTGACCGTTGGGAATAGAATTTTTGTGTGTATGTTATGCACCTACCACCATACATTTTGGGAGCTAGAACTAGGGGTTAGGCGCACACTAAGGGCACAGTCATATACAATTATTCCATGTGACCAGATAATTTGGACTAGGGCCAGTGCTCAGCCCTTTGGGCTAATGCTTGGCCACCTAGATGCACCCATCCCCTTTAGGCTAATTTTGATTTTTATACACAAGTGGGTGTTTTTACCTATAGTTTGGCCCAGATTGGGTGTTTTTGAAGATGTTTTGGCCATTTGGAGGGGGGTTTGATCCCAAAAAGAGGTCAGATCTTTGTGGGAAGTTGGGATTCCTCATATGAGCCTAAAAACCATATAAACCAGGCTTATTGATCTTGAGAGGGTACTTTGTATCTAGGGAATGTGAAGAAGAGTTGGAGTTTTTGGCCCATTTCTCATGTTTTGAGGGGCATTTTGTCATGTTTGGAGAGGTGTTTATTGAGGCATGTGTGCATCTACACAAGGAGGTATTGTACAACAGATCAAAAGCTTGTTTGTAACAACAAGAGACATTGTAAATATAACTTGGACATTTGGATATCAATAAAGAGGTCCTCCACTTGGAAGTAGGCCCAGAGACGTAGCCACATATTGGTGAACTCCGTTATCAAGTTCTTGTTGTCTGTCTCATTCTTATTTCTGTTCCCTTCTCTTATTTGCAGCCTGGTTATTAATGGATGAAATCCTTAATCATTCATGAGTATATAATTAATTCAATTTGTTAATTAATCCTTCCATTTTTTGATCACAAGTAGACACCAATCCCTTGGTTTTAGAGCACCAACTCAAGGAAGCACCAACTCCCTGTTTTCAAGCACTGACTTGAGGAAGCACCAACTCCCTGTTCCAGGCTTCAACCTATAGAGGATGCCTATCCTCTAATTTCAAGACCAACTCCATGTGATAGGCTTCAACCTGTAGAGGACACCAATCCTTCCTTGCTCCTCCCTTCCACCCTTATTTCATATATGTCTTCAAGATTCTTCTTTCTAATCTGCTTTTGTTTTGATTTTCTAAATTGGACCACAGGGACATGCTCCTTTCACCAAACCTTTTCTATTAATATAGTATTCCAACAGGTATGAAATTGAACCATTGTGTCTTTTAACAATGAACCATTTCACCTTTTCATTTAATTAACACTAATGATGGCATTTATGATGTTATTAAATAATTGATTTTCATTTTAAAAGTATTAAAATCCCTTGTAAGTTGTTCAACATTTATTCTTTCATGTGCCAAAAGGTTTTATAGTAGCAGTGGAATGACTGGGTACTGTTTATTTCTATTTGTAGTCTTGAATAAACCTTGACCCTGAGGAATGAATTAAATTCAAACTTTGAATCTTTATTTAATAAGGTTCTTCTTTTGTCATTTAACAAAGGTTTTTCAATGCATCCTTAGTCTTCCATAGGATCATATTCAAGTTTTTCATGCCTCTCTGGTGCATTTCCTGTATCAAATATTTTCTAGGTGCTTAATTCATGGCCATTTTTCCCATGGGACCACAACGCTATGACTAACAACGAAATGCATAATGTGTAAGGCCTGTTCTCTACACAATCCTAAAGGCACCTTTTTATTATCACCAGGTGACCATTCCCTATGACCAAGTGCTATCTTGGTTTATCCCCTTAACTGCTTCAAGATCCCATTAGACTTTGACCTGTGACTGAGAGTGAGTGTGCACAGTGCTTATGTAGACGCTAAAACAAATCGATGATTGGGTTTTAATCATTGATTGAGTGGACGATCCATATGCTCTTCGAGGTGCTTATACATATCTATGATTCAGATTTAATCAATCATTTGAGTGAACAATTCACATGAATTTTTCAAATGAAACATGCACACGTAATAATTACTATTCAAAAATGCAATACAATGTGATGCTTGACATGTGGATTATTAAATATAATATAAAATTCTTTTCGGGTCCACCCTCCTACATTAACTTTCGTGCTAGTTTCAACACGAAATAGATTTAGGGCCGTTGATTTGGGATTGCTCCAGATCAATGCTTTACATCTTGTCTCAGGGAAAGTATTGACGAGGGTACGAAATGTAACTTCTCGGTGACATCGGTGGAAAATATCGGAATATCTCAGAAAATGTTGCAAGACCTAAAAAAAATACAAAAACACTCATTTTTTTTCAATTTTTTAAACATGTAAAGAAACAATAACATCAAATAAACACATTTCTACATAAATATGAAAATACAACCAATAAATAATATGCATAAGATGTAAAGTGGTCACATATCATTACTAAACTGAAAATTCTGAAACATGTTTCTGATAGGATGAGAGTAGATACAAAATCACACCAAATGATCAAAATAAATGTATCTCATGAGATGAATCATCATGAGGCATCTAGATACTAAATAGTACATGATAAATTGAAAATGATAGATCCTAGGAATCCAAATAATTGATTCCCTCTAGGCCATGCTGCTCTAGCCCTTTTACGGGTAAAGGGCACCCCTTTTCCTTTGGAAGTAGTAGGTGGTCATGGAGGTACTTGGGATGAGCATGGAGTGGAAGCTCCAACTACTCCAGATGCTCCATCTGAGGTGGTAAGTGATGGGGATGAGATGGAAGGAAAAGTGTGTTGTCTCCTCCCAGTCCCAATAGACCCAAATCCAACTCCAAGTATGAAAACCGTGGAGGTGGTGGTGGCATTGGATCCACTTGAAGTCCAATCTCCTCCTTAGCCTCTATATCCACTAGAAGTGGAACATCATTCTCCTCCTCCTTTGTTTTCATCTCCTCCCTCAAATCATCTGCATTCTCCTCCAACTACTCAGATGCCTCCTCCATCTCAGGATCCTGAATCTCCACCCTCCACTGACTAGTTCTGTCAATGTCATCCAATGAAATGGCCTCTATGTCAGGTTCTTTGTCAAGTTTCTTCATCCACAACCTTATATTGGAGTAGAAATATACCAAGTGATTAAGGCACTAGGTACCTAACCTGTATGAGCATTGAGAGCTATAGTTAGTGACGGTAAATAGTAAATAGTAAATTGTAAAAAATAAAATTAAAAAAATATAAACAATTTAAATTTTGATTGTTTCATTTTTTAACATTTCTAATCTATTGCGATTCTTGGAGTGTATATTTTCAAAGACACTCCAATTGCACTCACACTCTGAAGAACTACAAGTTTGACTAAGCACTCGAACGTCAAGTTTTTGCAGCTTTGGGAGCTTTCCACCATAGTGTTTCCACTAGACATCTACAATGAATAAAATGAAAGGAAGACAACGAATTATATTTTGAATTTTCATCAAGTAATAAATTTCATATATAATATATATAAAGGAATAAACAAAATTTGAAATTGAATCTTACCTGGCATCCTTGTGGTCCTATCTTGGACAACCATATCATAGCCCAACATCTCATATTCCATCCTATATATTTCATTCTGTCTAGAAATCTCTGAGAATTTAGCTGGGGTCAGCACCATCCTCTGAACACACCAGAGGAAACCATCAATGACCTCTCCATCAAAATTAAATCCACAAGCATAAGTGAATGCATGGTTGAGGTAGAGCCCTATTGCATGAATGGGATGATGGAGAGTGTTATTCCACCACTCACCAATCACACCCCACATCTGAGCTCTCTTGGTGATTCCTTCCTCCTCCTTGTCCTCATAGTATCGATAGATAGCTTCCTTGGCCCTATCCATGGCCTAATACAAGTATCCCATTGCGGGATTCTCACCATCAACCAATAGAATAACATTTACCAAAGGTTCACTAATGGTACATACTTCTCCTACTCCACTTTAGAATCTCTGGTCATGCCTCACAAGTTGGGATATGACTTGCCTATCTTGTTTGGTTCTATAGACACAAGAAACCCACTCATTAGAAAGAAAAATTCTTTGTAACTCCAACATATTATTGAGGAGCGACTGAAGACAAATGAATCTGGTGGAGAAACGTGTGATCATGGGATGTACCAACTCTCTGTTCCCTGTGAATTGTCTCATGAGTGAAAGAAAAAATGTGT
>ML794749.1:120598-133960 GCA_009831015.1 Picea engelmannii | reverse complement strand
TATATATTGTCACACTCCGAGTTGAATCAATGATTTCCTTGATCCAAGGAAGTTTTCCCATGTCCTCTAGCATCAAATAAACACAATGGGTGGCACAAGGACTCCAATACCAGGATGGATACCTCTCCATAAGCATCCTCCCAACAACAACATAATTAGCAACATTTCCCGTGATGAATTGGACAACATAGTACGGGCCTATCGCTCGAAAAAATCCATCCAACAACTCACATAATAATTGTGCATCTTTTGTATGTGCACTTGCATCAACACTTTTTATAAACATTTTCCCCTTGGGAAAATTAACGAAGAAGTTTAGAATTGACTCGCCCTTCCCATTAGTCCACCCATCCAACATCACGGTGCATCCGGTGGTCTTCCATGTTTCCCTGAGATGAGATAATATTTATGTGTAGTCAAATTTTTCCCTTTGAAGGAGACACCCTCTCAAATCCTGATCATAGGAAGGGCCCCTTTACCCTGGGCCAACAATTGTAGCAACTTCAAACATGGAATGGTAGAAGGGGTTATTGGCAATGTTAAAAGGTATATCACTCCAAAGAAAACATTTAGCCACAATATTGTCAGCCTCCTTCGTATCTTTTCTTTCAGTCAATGACCGAATAGAAGTTTTCACCCTAGGTTTTGACCTCGGCACAAAGAAAGGTGAGGTTGTTGAGCAGACTGCAGAAGTTGAGGTCCCTGTGGCTGAGGAGTGGGATTGTGGTACTGGTCCCCCCTTAGAGGAATTTTTTCCAGTGTTTCTATTTTGAAGTTCAAGTTATTTTTTGCGAGCCTAGACAAAATCCCTCTTATTATCCATATCAATGAGTGTTTGGTTTGCAATACACATAATTTCCGGGCTACTATTTAGACAAATATCCACATCAAACCCAATGATTTTAGCAAGGTGGTATTTCAAGCAACTAATTCCTCCATAGATTTTTTTTCTACAAATATTGCATGTCATTATTTGTCTATTGGGAAGTTCTACTGGTTCACCATAGACCCACATTAGATTCAATGCCTTCGACATTTTGTTTAGATGAAAATATTAAACCGATGGCACAAAAAAAACCAAAATAAACACATGATAATGCAAAGGTTAAATAATGAGAGCTAGATGAATTAGAATGATTTAATTTTCCATTCAAAAACAACAAGAAGAGGCACAATTCAAACCCTAGCCTAACTCTAAGAAAACAAAGTTCAAACTTCAAACAAATGAAAGAAAAATGTTTTGGATCATATCTGGAAAATCCCGGTCTCTTTGATGGCGGTAATGGCAACAAGATCCTTAGTTTTCTCCTCCTTGGATAGATGCACAATGACTTCCCTCACACCTTAGAAATGAAGAAATGAGTGAAAAAAGCAACCCACGACCTTTAAAACCCCTTCACGTGCATGCTTTCCGCCCTTTTAGCCAACAACCTGATATTTTCCATCAACTCACGATATATTCCCAATGTGTCACGAGTTATTGAATGTGTCAGATGTATCATGAAATAATTTGAGGAAAGTATCGACCCCCTCTAAATATCAGCGATATATCCGATATATCACCAAGATATAAAACACTGCTCCAGATTGACGATTATTGTGGCTTGGTCTAGTGATCTAACGATCACAGTAAGGCTCCTAACGATACTTTTCTTCTTTCACACACCTATAACATTGATCAGAGCATCGATATTTTGAAATAAAAGGGAATGATTGCAACCTTCAGTTGCTGAAACCTTGTATCAAGGTAAAGCTGCAAACTCTTAGGTAGATTGATATCAAGTCTGTCTCTTTGATCGCTGTATTTTTTTTAATTGACTAGGTGATTATGACTTATTCCACAAAGTGATCAATGCCCACTAGGTATCTTTCCTAATCCTGCTTGTATTCCTTATTTATCTATTCAATTGCTTCTTCTATGAATGGATGCTCTGACTTGTATTGATTAATTTTAGGCCTAACACCTTGTTGAGAACTCAACACACCCTAAAACGCCTATGTCAAATTTTTACTTTTTGGGTACCACTTGATCTTTGCACTGTCTAATTCAAATTCATTTTGAGAAATGTTTTGTCTTTTCTTATTATCATGGCTCTCATCATCTATTAAAGTTTGTTTGAACTTATGAAACCCCATGACTTAAAAATCCTTAACACCTGAATAAAGAATCAATAACCAAAACACTTCACCTGACACGCTCAGATTTGATATCAGAATGAATTCAAAGAAGGAAAAGAACCACTCGGGAAACCTCAGTCACCGCGCGTCGATCTCCATCGGCATCAACAAAAGGAAGTTTTTGTTTGCATCAAATTCTTGCATAAGGATATCGCCGATAACCGATTCCCCTTCAGCATCGGTAAAAGACGAGGGGAATATATGTTAACAAATAAATAAAAGATATCGTTGATACCTGATGTGCTTATAGAATTGGGGAAAACCTAAAAGGATCGCAATGAACATTCTGACCACACTAAATAATATCCTCGATCGCTGATCCCCGATGCATTTTCGGCATCGATACTTTTTCGAGGAAGCTAATCCGAAGAAAGTACTTGATAGGTTTATTACCGATCACCGACCCTGGATACGTTTTTGGCACCGACAAGGTAAGGTTTGTTTTAGAATGAATAACTTAGGAAAAGTCTCGACTCTGACTAATACACACAAATTAAGTCACCGGTCCTCAACGCCACGTGGCTTTGCTAGATTGGAGAACCGTACGGTCTAGTTTTACCCCGAGTCATTTTTGGTTCCCTAAGTCCGAGTCACACCTTAGAGTCAACTTTTCCATGGAAGCATTGTATGGTAAGATTGATCGATGTCAGAGATTTTTGTAGAAGAACATCAATGAAAATGTTCATAACACATCCTCGATCCCTGATCCAGCCACTGAGAGAGAGACACAATGGGATGTTTTAGCGTTAGAGACGATCGGATTTTGAGCATTTAAGGGGATAATTAATACCAAATCCCACATTAGTTGCTACCTCGTGTGCCAATCAAAACGACTGTTTAAAATCATCAATAGACCACATCACCCCTTGCCTCCACCGTCAACCCACGATCAATTTAAGTTGTAGAGATTCAACGACATATTTGTTTAAATTTCACTCATCACTCGAATTGAATGGCTGATGCAACACATTAAGTTCTTCCCTGGTTTAAATTCTCTTGATCCGTTGTAAACAAAATCATTCTGTGTGTGAGGAAATTTAGAGCATCCAAAGGAGCAAGATGAGTAATTCAAAGGCTACAGAGATCCCGTGAGTATCAAGATAATCATGTTTTAGCCAACTTTACAGGTATGTATCCAAGTTTGTGGGTTTTGCATGGCTACAATTTATATGTATTTTCTATTCGGTTTTGTTCTTTACACACTCTCTAAAATTTTATTTTTAGTTGCAGGAACAATGGCACCAAGAAATCCAACCACTAAGTGATCACTGAGGGCGTTGAAGCTAAAAGAACCATAGATAGGCAAAGGCTCTTCTCCAAGGGATGCAAGACAATTAGAATACACTCCAAGGCCAGAACCTATCACTAAGACAACAACGAAGAAGGATTTCATCCAGCCTTCGACCTTTGGAGATACAAAGGCAAGCACAGGGTCCAGGAAAACACTCCCACATTGGGGAGAGCTCTTTAAAAATACCATCCGGGAGGAATGCCCAAAATACATCCCACACAGTGATCCAGATGTGAGAGCGCTCGACGACGAGGTGTTTCCCAACATTCGACAGTTGTAACTACATATGGTGGCAACAAGAACCCCTATTTTCCTTGTATTGAACTCCTGAAGTGGCTCATTGACCAAACAAACACACATAAATGTTTGATCAATGATGAAAATGGTGGGTGTGTCAGAGTTTTCTTACTGGTGGAAGTTCAAAAGTACTACAAGATTAGAGATCCTAAGGAGCGACTAAACACATATTTTGTCTTGAAGTTCTATGAGTGCCTTGACACTAGCTGGGTGATGGCCTCATGGTGGAGGGAGGACAAAAAGTACACCAACCAGAGCACTAGCTGGTACCAAACGACCAATTTAATAGAGCCATACATCTATTTGATGGCTCTCATCTATCGATTATATGGAGAGAAGGACTGCTCCATATTTTCATAGGTGTGGATGCCTTTGGCTTACACAATGGTGATCTCTGGGAGTAGTTTCAATTGGGGAGTGATCATTTCTAAACAATTGAGCATCTGTATACAACATGCTCAAGTGCTGAAGGAAGGAGAGACACCATCCTTCTACATGGATTCGTATTTGATCGATGTCATGTGCACCGGAAAAATCTTCCCCAACATGAACCTAAGCTAGCATGTTGTAGAGATCTCGGTTCACGTCTACTTCAGCATGCTATGGGAGAACATGTATAAAAAGTATTACTCCCTCATATGCGATGAATTCATCGCACAAATTTATTTCATTCTTTTTAAGAAGAAATGCCCGAGACTATTGGTTGTGGCCAAGAAGATGATTTCCAAGGTAGACCATTGGTACTTGGATGAGAACGACACTTACATCAGGGTGTTCAGGGCCACCAGAGCACCACATCTCTTACCAATTCATGTTCTAGACCAGATTGTAGTAGGATAAAAATGCTATCAAAACATCCTTCAAGGCTAAAATGCCACCCTATTCAAGGATAATAAGCGAACATTCATTCCCTATGGTTTCCATGTAGATTTCTTCTTGGTTAAATATATAGCTCAAGCCAAACAAGAAGGGTTGAGCCAACTCGAGTTTAGGTTCCAGACAAGCGGATTCCACAAGAATGATCCAAAGGGCTTGGTATTGCAACACACTTCACAAGTGTCATCCTTCTCGTCATACGCCCACGACAAATTTGAAGATGAAGTCTTCACGGAAAATGCCCAAGACTGGGATGAGGTGGTAGAAAGGATGGTCGACCCCAAAATGACCAGGTTCAGGGCCATGAGCTTGGATGAACATGCGAAGACCATAGAGTAATCGACTCAAGAGGCCCTTAGAGCCAGAGGAGAAATCAGAGTGATAGAAGCAACAAAGGCATCCTTGGTGGCCCCGATGTAGGATAGAGGATTCCCTATGACACAGGATGCATGAGCAAGGGGATTTCTCATGATAGAACATGCACAAAGAGTAATTTATCAGTTGAAAGATGACCTAGAACTCATAGGAATGATAGGGGCCCCTGCTGATAACCTAGATGAAAGCCGGGTAGGTCCAAGCCACCCCGAGCTAATAGAAAATGATGAAATCGCTGGGTTAGATAACCCTGAAGTTACAACACCACAGGTCAGATCACCGGGGGATGTTTCAGCTTAGCCAGAGATATTAAGAACATTAGAGAGAGAAAGTGCACCAAACCCCCTCTGTAAATTGATAAACATCTATGATGATGAAGAAAGTCTGGAGGTATCCCTGGTGACTCCTGTGCAGATCACCGAGAAAAAGGAGCTCGAGAAGGCATCTTCCCCAGCTCTCGACGCTCAAATTTAGAGCCCTTAATAGAATTACCAAGAGGTCGAAAGTGTCTTAGACATTGAACTATTCGATGTACTGGAAACTCAAATGAATAGTCCGATGGATGAGCCAGGCTCGAGCCAACAAAAATAAAAATCTCCATAGCAGGAAATCAACATCTCGATGATCGATTATCAAGTAAGTATCGAGCCTACCCTCGATGCTTCAATTTCAACCGATATTCAACCTCCTAATGAGCAACATATAGAGGCTGGACCTTCGGAACACATGGAGGAGGTTCAAGAACCCAGTCTTGAACAAATATACACCATTGGGAGACTGGGAAATATGATCACCTGGGAAGATAAACAAATCCCCGAACTCGTGAATGAAGTTGCTGACATACATGCCATCACCTGTGACCAGAAAATGAAAGTTATCGTGTAGATAACCACCAACAAGAGGAGGATTACCCTAGATCACTCCATCCTCATCACCACGGAGGAAAAAATGATCAACACAGAGCATGCCAAGACATTTGAACTTATCGATGTAGGGATGGAAATTACAGATGGCACCTTGGACAGAGAGAAAAGGGATGAAGAGGAGCTAGCTGTTTCTTTGAAGGAATTGGAACATTTGTGCCATTTGGAAAAGTATTACCAGGACACCACACAGGCCACAGTGTTCCTAAGGAGCAAATTACAGGAGGCCTACAACAAATTTATATATGAACGACACCTATTCACTGCAAGGATAATCGATCTTCAAGAAGACACCCTCATGGCACTGAAAACGTGTAAGGATATGGACAGGTGGTATGAGAAAGCACACCAAGCCATGGAAAGGATCAACTATATCAACATAGTTCAATAGGGCCGAGATACCGAAGATCATGGCATCTAGGTGCTAAAGGAAAGCAACCTCGACCGCTTAAAGAAATCAGCCAAATATTGGGAAAAAATGGCTCAAGAACCTCATCGGGAAATCCAAGAGAAATGGGCCAAGTGCAAAAAGAGATGAACCAAGATCAACCGGGCAATGAGAGACATCGACCTCCTCGAATTCGGCACACCCGATGACTTTGTCGACTTGCGCGACATAGTCAAATCACATGCTGAACAAGACTCAGCATGGACTGCAGAGATAGCAAAGGTGGCGGACATGGCGCCAGGACCAGTGCAACGGTTCATGGAACACTCGATCAAAGCTTGAGCCACATTGCAATAGTTAAGTGCCAGAATAGTCAAATATCGGGCATGGGAAGTAGAGATAAGAGAGATTATTTTGGCCCCAATGGAACACCATAGATTCTCGTATGCTAATGAGGATCTCTTCGTCAAATGGTCGGAGTACGAGAAAATTCATCCAATCAAGTGAGATCATGTGATGACTCTTAGAAAGACTAACAGAAGAAAGCACCATGTGGCGAGTTTTGTTTTACTAAGCTACACTTTAATAGTTATTTTTAGTTAAGAGTATGTTATAAATAAGAGAATCGACCTGTTTGCAAAGGGTTGATAGTTGTTGCAAAGACCCTCATTTTTTGTAAAGAACTATTTCGGAGCTGCCTTAATTGAGAAGTCTTGTTTAGGACCATAGACAAGTTTGTGTTTTTCATCAAAATCCTGTATGATTGGATATGAATAAGAATTATTTTCAATTTCATCTCATGAATGGATGTTGTAATGAGGAAGAGATTCTAAATCTATTGATAAGTTTTCTGATTCAATGTTTAATAGTTCTTTTCTTTAATGATGAAAAATAAATTGTTGTGTTAGTATGTGATTGATGATTAGAGTTAAGGGAATTATTTTTCTTGCCATCGTTTATTGCATATATGTTTTCTTCTGATAATCACACCTCAATCAATAATTGGAACACCAATGGGTTAATGTATTAGTACTAGGACTGTGGTAGAGAATCATTGTCTGCATGCTAGAGTGAAAGGGTTATCCCAAGATCAAGCTTCTCCAATAGTTAAGCTTTCCCATTTTGTTACCTAGTTGGTTTATACCAACTTTTATCTTGTATTGATCCCACCTATAAGAGAAAATACAAAAGGAGAACATCCAAATTGAAGGAGGAGACTTCAAAATAAAATGTAAAGCCCATCGATTAATCGGCTGGATTTCAAGATCTGGAGAAAAAACATTCCACCATTAAACACTGCAGAGTCTAATTGGGCCTTAGTGGCGGGTTTAGTTCCTACTGTTGATTTAAAGGGATTTAGGACCCCTCAACACACCTGTTAACAACACAATAAACATGTTCAAGAGAGACAACAACTCCATATGCAACAACCCCATTAGGTTAATGCTCTTGTAGAGTTCCCTTGCAACCAGTGTAGAAAATTTCTTTAATAGAGTTATATTCTGAACCATTTTGTCTTAATGACATACCATATTAGCTATTGGTAATGATGACCATATTGAACCCCTTTTGACATCAATTCCAACACCAAAACATTATGTCACATTAACAATGTTTCTCTTCAAATTAATCAGTCAATGACACTTCACCTTTTTTCCAAGGTTGACATCAATGACAACCAAATTTCCAACAATCTCCCCCTTTGTCATTGATGACAACCTAGTAAAACAATATTGCTCCCTCTATGAATGCGTATTGAATTTTTCTGAGTCTTTTGGGTTGACTTGTTTTACTATTTATCTCCCCCCCTTTGAAAAAAATGACATATGAGTGTTTCCTGGCTCCCCCTGAGATTATACTCCCCCTGTCCATGTACTCCTTCTCTGATGAAACTTGTGCAATTCAATTAGATATGGAGATTACCCCCAATTTTTGTCTAAGGTATTCAAAATTACTCATGGGTAAAGGTTTTGTGACTATATCTGCAATCTATTCTTTATTATCCACATATTCCACTTTAACAAATTTTTGAGAAACTTGTTCCCTTACAAAATGAAATTTAGCTGGGATCTGCTTGGTTTTTGAGTGCATGACAAGATTCTTAGAAATGTTTATAACACTAGTTTTGTCACAGTTAAGAAGAACTGGATGATCATACTTTACTTGTAAGTCTTCTAGGGTTTGTTTCATCCATATTACTTGAGTGCAACAAGATGAAACAAAAATATATTCAACTTTTGCTGTAGATAGTGATATGGAGGATTGCTTTTTTCTTAGCCATGACACAAGATATTTTCCTAGGAAGAATTCTCCTCCACTAGTGATCTTTCTTTCATCTACACTACCAACCCAATCTGCATTAGTATATACAGTTAAAGTGAAGTCTTCTCCTTTTGGATACCATAATCCAAAATCCAAGGTGCCTTTAAGATATCTGAAAATTCTTTTAGCTTCCTTCATGTGAGTCTCTTTGAAATCTAGCCACTAATCCTACAACTTGTATGATATCTAGTCTTGTTGCTGTTGCATATAATAGGCTACCAATCATTGATCTATACAAGGTTTGGTCTAATTCTAATGATTCATCATATTTTCTTAGTTTGCAACCTATAACCATATGAGTGCTCATAGGTTTACACTCTTCCATCTAGAATTTATTCAACATATCTTTAATGTATTTAGTCTGAGATATGAATATGAATTTATCTGATAGTGAAACTTGTAAACCCAAAAAGTATGTTAGTTCACCAATCATTGACATTTCGAACTCTTTTTGCATTTCTATAGCAAACTGTTTTCTTAAAGGATTTTGATTACTCCCAAAGATGATATCATCCACATATACTACAACAATAATCATATTCTAATTTTCAATTTTAATGTAAATATTGTTGTCAGTAGCTCCTCGTTTGTATCCTTGGTACTGTAAATGATTATCAAGTCTTGAGAACCATGCCCTAGGAGCTTGTTTGAGACCATACAATTCTTTCTTTAATTTGGAGACATAGTCTTTATTTTCTGATAACATAAATCCCTCAGGTTGTTCTATATAAACTTCTTCTTCTAGATTTCCATTTAAGAATGACAAATTGAAATCTATTTGATATATTTAAATTTTTTTGAAACATGCAAATGCCAAGAACATTCTGATAGATTCTAATCTGACTACTGGGGAAAATGTTTCCACAAAATCCATCCCTTCTACTTGGGAACATCCTTTGCACAATAGTCTTGCTTTATTCCTAATAACTTGACTATCTTCATTAAATTTATTTTTGAAAACCCACTTGGTCCCTATCACATTTTTGTCTATTGGTCTTGGGACACGATCCCGGGTCTGATTCATTCATGGCTTTGATCCAATCTTCATCTTTTTTGGCCTCTGCAAATGTTTTGGGTTAGAGAACATTGCTTGTTTTGATCCAACTGTTAGTTTTCTTCTATTTCCAACTCCAACACTTTTGTTGCCTATGATTTGACTTTCATGATGATTTAACTATACTCTTATTGAAGGTGCTTTTGTACTTTTTCTTGGTGATTCTTCCTCCTCCCTTTCATTTTGTGATTCTTCATCTTCACTTTGCGATTCTTCTTCTTCATGTTGTGATTCTTCTTGCATTTCTTTAATTTCTTCATCATCTTCATCATTTCCTCCTTTTTATTAATTTGAGATTTTATTCTTCTTGATTTTAAATCATCCACCTTCACATTTTCACTTTCCACAGTTTTATGAAACCTTAGATTATAACATCTATAGGACTTATTATTGGATGAGTAACCAAGAAATATGCCTTCATCTGATTTGGAATCAAATTTTACTATATTTTGATCATCTCTTTTTATATAACATTTGCTCCCAAAGACTCTGAAATGTTTGACTAATGCTAGTCTACCAAACCACAACTCATATGGTGTCTTATCATGGTTAACTCTCAACTATTCTCTATTAAGTATATATATTGTTGTATACATTACCTCTCTCCAATAGGTATATGGGAGTTTGGCTTCATTTAGCCTAGTTTTGGCTACTTCTTGAACAATTCTATTTTTTCTTTCAACAACTCCATTTTGTTGAGGAGTTCTTGGGGTTGAAAAATGTATTTTAATTCCATGATCTTCACAAAAATCATTAAATTCATTTGAGGTAAATTCCCCTCCATTATCTGATCTTAGGCACTTGATCTTAAGATCAGTTTCATTCTCAACATGTGCTTTGAAGAATTTGAATTTGTTGAGTGCTTGTGATTTTTCTTTAAGGAAGGATACCCAGGTCATTCTTGCATAGTCATCAATGAATATAATGAAGTAATGTTCACCTTGTATACTCTTGGTTCTTGTTGGTCAACAGAGGTAAGTGTGAAAAAGTTCCAAAGGATTTATGTAGAGTATTCTTTTGTCTTGAATCTTACTCTTGTTTTCTTTCCAAGTTGGCAGTGCCTAAAAATAGGGTTTGAAGGTTTAATAATCTTTAGAATATCTCTCACAACTTCCTTCTTACCAACTTTTATCAGATTGTCAAAACCTATGTGTCATATTATTCTGTTCCATAGCCAAATTTCATCTACATGGCTCATGCAACACATTTATTCTTCTTCTATGTTTACGATATATAGATCGCTTGGTGTTCTTGGTGCAATAACTACTAATTTTATTGAGCCTTCTTCTCTAATTTCACATTTTTGAAAGTCAAATATGAGTATGTGACTTTGATCACATGTTTGGCTCACAATGAGGAGATTAGGTTTCAAGTTTTCAAAAAACAACACATTTTCTGCTTTGGCTCTGTTATTTCCCAGACTTACTGTACCCTTTCCAAGTATCTTGGAAGAGGCATCATCTCCAAATGTAACCTTTCCTTTATCTTTTCTTTCTAGAGTAAGAAATTGTTTTGATCTCCTGTCATATGTTTAGAACATTCAGGGAAACCATTGGCTTCTTTTACTCTTGGCATACATGGCTACCTTACATTCTGTTTCTTTTTATTCCAAGTGTTTTTCCTTCCACATCTTTTTATAATTTTCTTGAATGTTAGGGAAACCTGTCTTCATGGAAAATTTTGATAATCTACACTCACTAGCTTTGTGACCATAATTGTTGCACTTGAAACATTCAAAATTGTAATCTTGTAACGGGGAGAATGAATTATAGTTTCTTTTCTCTTCAATATTCTTATTCTTTTTTTTCTTATAACCATATCTTTGAACATTTTTATGATTGTACTTTCTATAATCTCTACAATATAATGCTTTATGCCCAAAATTATTGCAAGAGAAGAAATATCCAAGAAAGAGATGTTGATACCTTTTGGAGGGAGTTCTTATTGCAATTGTAATCCATATGTATTCATTTCCTTTTGAAAGTAGAGAAAATTTATGTAGATTAGAATCAACTTTTATCTCGTTTTCTTCCCTTTTGAGAGAGCTCTAAAGGGAAACTGCATAACTTTTTGGATTTTTGTTAGTTTCCTGAGATGTAGAGTTAGATCCTTTGTTAAAATTCTTTTGGTCATAACCCAGCCCTGTCATATTTCTTAGTGATATTTGACTGCTAAGAATATTGTCCGATATTTTTGAGTTGTTTTCAAATATTGAGTGGTCCTTCCCTTTCTCAAGTTCCCCTTTTAAAAGCATAATTTCGGCCTCTATCTTTTCACAATCTTGTTGCTTATCATTGAGTTGTTTTAAAATGACTTCTTCAATTTTTTTGGCTTCTTGGAGTTCAATATTCAAGTCAATAATAATTTGTTTTGATTCTTTGATAGTTTTTGAAACTTCTGTTTCTCTTTATTTTTGGTTCCCTTCATATTCCATTAGTTGTTCTTTTAATGAATCGTTCTTCTTTTTATACTTCCTCAGTTATTCAAGAGCACTAATAAGTTATTTTTCAAGGTTTACTTCTCCTTCAACTTCATATTTTTCTTCATTGTCATCAACAACATTATTTTGAGTTTCTATTCCCATAAATAAAAGCTTTGTATCATCATCTTCACTCATGTATGAAGAATTGATGTCTTCTTTGGAGTAAAAGTTTTTCTTTTTCTTATAAAATTTCTTCTTGTTTCCATTTTTTCCCTTCTTTACTTCTTTATGGTTGTAGGTATCTTCATCATCACTATTCTCTTGCTTGGGATAGGGACATTTGGAGGCAAAATGTCCAACTTTGCCACAATTTAAGCATTTGAAGCGTAACTTTCCTTTATATTTCTTAGACCCTTTATGAAGTTTCCTTATAAAATTGGCCCCTTCTTCATCTGATATATTTGAATGTTTTTCATTTGGCACATGTTCATGGTTCTTTGTTGTCTTTTATGATTTGAAAGATGTTTTCCTTTTTGATGGCTTATCTTGTTCGGTTCTCATTTCATAGTCTATGAGAATCCCATGAAGCTCATCCATTGTAAGTTTGTCAAGGTTTTCTCGATCTTCTAGAGTAGATAACTTTGCATCATATCTCATTGGAAATGATCTCAACACCTTTTGGACAAGAGTTTTCTCCTAGTACTCTCATTAAATTGACAATTTCATCCACTCTTTGAAGACAATCTGCAATGTTTTCTTCCTCTTTCATCTTCAAATTTTCAAACTTCCCTCTGTATGTTTTGAGTTTTGCTTGCTTGAATTTTCTATCTCCTTCATATATCACTTTAAGTTTATCCCATATTTATTTTTCTGATTTATAGTGCATCACCTTATAAATATAGGGTTTGCTAATCCACCCAAAATTGCATTAACAACTTTTGAATTATCATTGCAAAGTTTCTTTACATCACCGTCTGAAGGTGGAGTAGATGGTGTTGTGTAACCATTTACCACATATTTCCAAACATCACATCCAAGAGCCATTGGATAACCTCTCATCCTTATACTCTAAAAAACATAATCATCTCCTGTGAATAGTGGTGATCTGTTAGAGGACATTCCTTCTTGTTGATCCATTATTTTATCAGAATCTGCCTTCAAGTGGTTAGACTGTGTTGAAGGAACCTGATTTGATACCGACTGTTGAAATATTGGCCAATATTTGGGGGGGGGGGG
>ML794749.1:86126-120548 GCA_009831015.1 Picea engelmannii | reverse complement strand
ATGGCTACCTTACATTCTGTTTCTTTTTATTCCAAGTGTTTTTCCTTCCACATCTTTTTATAATTTTCTTGAATGTTAGGGAAACCTGTCTTCATGGAAAATTTTGATAATCTACACTCACTAGCTTTGTGACCATAATTGTTGCACTTGAAACATTCACAATTGTAATCTTGTAATGGGGAGAATGAATTATAGTTTCTTTTCTCTTGAATATTCTTATTCTTTTTGTTCTTATAACCATATCTTTGAACATTTTTATGATTGTACTTTCTATAAGCTCTACAATATAATGCTTTATGCCCAAAATTATTGCAAGAGAAGAAATATCCAAGAAAGAGATGTTGATACCTTTTGGAGGGAGTTCTTATTGCAATTGTGTTCCATATGTATTCATTTCCTTTTGAAAGTATAGCAAATTTATGTAGATTAGAATCAACTTTTATCTCGTTTTCTTCCCTTCTGAGAGAGCTCTGAAGGGAAACTGCATAACTTTTTGGATTTTTGTTAGTTTCCTAAGATGTAGAGTTAGATCCTTTGTTAACATTATTTTGGTCATAACCCAGCCCTGTCATATTTCTTGGTGATATTTGACTGCTAAGAATATTGTCCAATATTTTTGAGTTGTTTTCAAATATTGAGTGGTCCTTCCCTTTCTCAAGTTCCCCTTTTAAAAGCATAATTTCGGCCTCTATCTTTTCACAATCTTGTTGCTTATCATTGAGTTGTTTTAAAATGACTTCTTCAATTCTTTTGGCTTCTTCGAGTTCAATTTTCAAGTCAATAATAATTTGTTTTGATTCTTTGATAGTTTTTGAAACTTCTGTTTCTCTTTATTTTTGTTTCCCTTCATATTCCACTAGTTGTTCTTTTAATGAATTGTTCTTCTTTTTATACTTCCTCAGTTATTCAAGAGCACTAATAAGTTATTTTTCAAGGTTTACTTCTCCTTCAACTTTAGAGTTTTCTTCATTGTCATCAACAACATTATTTTGAGTTTCTATTCCCATAAATAAAAGCTCTGTATCATCATCTTCACTCATGTATGAAGAATTGATGTCTTCTTTGGAGTAAAAGTTTTTCTTTTTCTTATAAAATTTCTTCTTGTTTCCATTTTTTCCCTTCTTAACTTCTTTATGGTTGTAGGTATCTTCATCATCACTATTCTCTTGCTTGGGATAGGGAAATTTGGAGGCAAAATGTCCAACTTTGCCACAATTTAAGCATTTGAAGCTTAACTTCCCTTTATATTTATTAGACCCTTTATGAAGTTTCCTTATAAAATTGGCCCCTTCTTCATCTGCTATATTTGAATGTTATTCATTTGGCACATGTTCATGGTTCTTTGTTGTCTTTTATGATTTGAAATATGTTTTCCTTTTTGATGGCTTATCTTGTTCGGTTCTCATTTCATAGTCTATGAGAATCCCATGAAGCTCATCCATTGTAAGTTTGTCAGGGTTTTCTCGATCTTCTAGAGTAGATAACTTTGAATCATATCTCATTGGAAATGATCTCAACACCTTTTGGACAAGAGTTTTCTCCTAGTACTCTCATTAAATTGACAATTTCATCCACTCTTTGAAGACAATCTGCAATGTTTTCTTCCTCTTTCATCTTCAATTTTTCAAACTTCCCTCTGTATGTTTTGAGTTTTGCTTGCTTGAATTTTATATCTCCTTCATATATCACTTTAAGTTTATCCCATATTTATTTTGCTGATTTATAGTGCATCACCTTATAAATATAGGGTTTGCTAATCCACCCAAAATTGCATTAACAACTTTTGAATTATCATTGCAAAGTTTCTTTACATCATCGTCTGAAGGTGGAGTAGATGGTGTCGTGTAACCATTTATCACATATTTCCAAACATCACATCCAAGAGCCATCGGATAATCTCTCATCCTTATACTCCAAAAAACATAATCATCTCCTGTGAAAAGTGGTGATCTGTTAGAGGACATTCCTTCTTGTTGATCCATTATTTTATCAGAATCTGCCTTCAAGTGGTTAGAATGTGTTGAAGGAACCTGATTTGATACCGATTGTTGAAATATTGGCCAATACTGAGGGGGGGGGTGAATCAATATTGCTTCTCTTTCAATATTTTAACCAATTGTTAATTTATCAGAATTATTAACCACAACAATTTATCAAAAAGAAGTATAGAATGCATAAATTAAATGTAACAGTAATAAAAAGTATATTTCATTTAGAAGTTACAATCTTATAAGAGACACCAATCTCTTTTATTTTGAGCACCAACTCAAGGAGATACCAATCACCTGGTTTTAGAGCATCAACTCAAGGAAGCATCAAATCCCTGCTTTCAAGCACTGACTTGAGGAAGCACCAACTCCTTGTTCCATGCTTCAACCTGTAGAGGATACCTATCCTATGATTTCAAGAATCAACTCCCTATGATAAGATTCAACGTGTAGAGGACACTAATCACCCTTTGCTCCTCCCTCCCACCCTTCATAAATGTCTTCATGATTTTTCTTTGGACTATGCTTTTGTTTTGATCTTCTAAATTGGACATCAGAGACATCTTCCTTTCACCAAACCTTTTCTGTTAATATAGTATTCCAACATGTATGAAATTGAACCATTGTGTCTTTTAACAATGAACCATTGCACATTTTCATTTAATTAACACTAATGCCGACATTTCTGTTGTTATTAAATAGTTGATTTTCATTTTAAAAGTATTCAAATCCCTTGTAAGTTGTTAAACACTTATTATTTCATGTTTCAAAAGGTTTTATAGTAGCAGTGGAATGTCTAGGTACTGTTTATTATTGTTTGTATTTAATCTTGAATAAACCCTGACCCTGAGGAATTAACTTAATTCAAAATCTAAATGTTTATTTAATAAGGTTCTTCTTTTGTCATTTAACAAAGGTTTTTCAATGCATCCTTAGTCTTCCAAAGGCTTAGATTCAAGTTTTTCATGCCTCTCTGGTGCATTTCCTACATCCAATATTTTCTAGGTGCTTAATTCATGGTCCTTTTCCCACGGGACCATAATGTTGTGATTAACAACTAAATTCACAATGCACAAGGCTTGTTCTCTACACAATCCTGAAGGCACCTTTTTATTATCACCACGTGACGACTCCCTATGACCAAGTGCTATCTCAGTTTAGCCCCTTAACTACTTCAATATATCATAAGACTTCGACCTGTGACTAAGAGTGAGCGTGCACAATGATTATCTTGACACTAAATCAAATTGACGACTGGGTTTTAATCATTGATTGAGTGGATGATCCATATGCTCTTCGAGGTGCTTAAACAATTCTATGATTCATATTTAATCAATCGTTTGAGTGAACGGTCCACATGAATTTCACAAATGAAACATGCACGCGAAATTGTTACTATGCCAAAATGTGATACAATGTCATGTTTGACACGTGGATTATTAAATATAACATAAAATTCTTTTCGGGTCCGCCCTCCTACATTAACTTTCACAGTAATTTCAATGTGAAATAGATTTAGGGCCGTTGATTTGGGATTTCTCCATATTGATGATTATTGTGGCTTGGTCTAGTGATCTAACGATCATAGTAAGATTCCTAACGATACTTTGCTTCTTTCACATACCTATAACATTGTTCAGAGCATCGATCTTTTCCAATAAAAGGGAATGATTGCAACCTTTAGTTGCTCAAACCTTGTATCAAGTTAAAGCTGCAAAGTCTCAAGTAGATTGAGATCAGGTCTGTCTCTTTGATCCCTATATATTTTTTTAATTGACTAGGTGATTACAAATTATTCCACATAGTGATCTATGCCCATTGGGTATCTTTCATAATCCTGCTTGCATTCCTTCTTTATCTATTCAATTGCTTCTTCTATGAATGGATTCTCTGACTTGTATTGATTAATTTTAGGCCTTGCACCTGTTAGAAGCAGGATGACCATGTTTAGGAGAGCCAACATATCCATATGCAACAACCCCATTAGGTTAATGCTCTTGCATAGTTCTCTTGCAAATAGTGTAGCAAAGTTCTTTAATAGAGTTATAGTTTGAACCATTTTGTCTTAATGACATACAATATTATCTATTTGTAATGATGACCATATTGACCCCCTTTTGACATCAATTCCAACACCAGAACATTATGTCACATTAACAATGCTTCTCTTCAAATTAATTAGTCAATGGAAGTTCACCTTTTTACCAAGGTTGACATCAATGACAACCAAATTTCCAACAAATTTCACCTTCCCATAAAATTGATCCACATTTTTCCCATTTGTTTGCGATGTTGTTATGCTTGCGTAAAATATGGAAGATATTGAACTTGTCAAATTCAGCAAGAAGAATTAGAAACATGAGATATCACTCTAGGAAGGGCCTTAGAATTAGGATTTGATTAATTAATGAGGTCCCTGATCATGATAACAAAGTCCCTCAGAATGATGATCTTTCTAAAACCATAATCCTTTGCTAGCCTAATACCTTTCCACAAGGCATAAGCTTCAATTGAGTTATTTGTAACATTTCCTAGACCCAAAGAAAGCTAAACCAAGGGAATTCCTTTGGGATCACAGATTATCCTCTCGCACCTGCCACCCCTGGGTTATTCCTAGATGCCCCATCAAAGAAAAGGATATTAGAATGTTTCTAGGAAAGCCACTCCTTGATTTATAAATTGGACAACCTAATAGCCCATTTCAGAGTTTTATTACCATGTTTTTTATTATGGTACAATGGGGGCCCCAAATTGAATTTATTCATCCATCGCTGCTCACAGGAATATAAAACTCGATCCATCCCTTTCAACAATTCTACGTATATCCAGTTAATAAGGAAAGGAATTTAGTGTCCACTTGCTTAGGGAGTTTCTTATCCTCCTGAAAGATGGCTTTGTTTCGAGATAACCAAATACTACAACAAACATACTTTGGGAGGGATTCCCAGATCCTTTTGAAATTTAATTTTTCTTTAAAACTACCTTGATATCTTCTCCACCATTGAGAAAAGAGATCTGAACAACCCACATGCCAATTGAACTTATGCTTGAGGCTACCTAAAACCAACGACCAACCATCCTTCAAAAATATGCAATCCACAAATAAGTGCTGAGAGGATTCCTCCTTGAATAGGAAAAGAACACAATGAGAAGGTCCTGCAATATCACACTTACACAAATTTTTAGAGGTTAGTGCTTTTTGTTGAGTAAGTAACCAACTAAATTTTTCTTATCTTTGGAAGACCATCATTATTCCATATGGCTATCCACATACTAGAGCAGGGAAAGGGGACCAAAGTTTTAATTAAGGTGTGATACCCCATGTTTACCGTATACATTGAACCTTTCCATTTACGGGAGTCAATACTCCTTCTATGCCAAAGAGAACATCCATGAAGAGAGAGAAGCGACTAGTGGTAAAGACGAGTTAAAAGAGATGGCAAATGAAGAGGTTTCCAAACTATCCACTCAAGGGATGAATTTCTCCACTCATATATGTCAAATAGAGTGTTTATCCCCTGATCCATAATCCATAACTATAGGGGAACTAAATATTGGTGCATACCAATACACTCATTGGACATAATTTTGTCCTTCCATATATTAATCTGCAGGCTTCCATTTCCAGGGATCCAAGAAACATGCTCACAAAAAGAGGGTTTGATTGCAAGTAATAATATGAAGATTAAAGAGCCCTTGTTTAATTTTGGTGGATTTTCTAAACACCTTTTTCTTAGGCCCAAAAAGTATTTATTCACCATATATTTTTTCCACAAAGCTATATGACCAATGATGATCCTGCACAACAGTTTCACCCCATCGACTTGTTCATGAACTCAAGGTTTCGTATCCCCAAAAAACATCTATTTTTAAGATTGATAACCTGAGTGCAATTCACTAAATGATATTTTTTATTACCTTTTACTCCCTGCTAAATTAATTCCTCGAGCTTCATAGAGAGTTGTCTGATGATCCTTTTGGTAGCAAGCAAAGTAAAACATTGATAAATCAGAAGAGCATATATAAATTATTTTATAAGAATGAGTTAGCTAGATGAATTTAACCATTGTGAACCCCAATAAGAAAATGTTCAGTTTATTTTTTCAACAAGAGGAATCCATTCCCGAGAAGTGGAACATTTCAAGAAATTGGAATACCTAAGTAGTGAAAGGAGGTCCATTTTTCAACAACAATAAAGTGAAATATTTTGGATATTGTTCCCAGCTCCCGAGGAGAAGTATTCCAACCCATTATTTGAAATTTCATATGGTTGGAAACACCCCCTGAAGCATAAAGAAAGGAATCTAAAACTACTTTGAACCTTGATGCGATGATTACTAAAACTCCATCATCAGAAGGGTATCATCAACAAATTGAGAATGATTTAGATTTCTGAATCCTCTAGCTATTTGTAGACCTAGAAGATTGCCAACAAGCCTTTCATATTCTAACTTTTTGAAGCTTCAACCATAATGATAAAGAGAAGGGGAGAAAGGGGGAAACCTTGAAAGAGGCATTTTCTAATTTGAATAAAAAAAATGAGCCTTCATTCACTAAGGGAGCTATCCATGGGCCACTTATGCAAGATGATACCCATTTTATGAATTGAAGGCTAAAGACAATTATCTCTAGAAATTTAAATAAAAACACATGCCAAACATAGTCAAAAGCGTTATCCATATCCAATTCAATGACCATACCTTTCCTTTTCACCTTAAAACTTGAGTGTACGAGTTCTTGAACCAACACTATATTTTCCATGATTTGCCTATCACGCATAAAACCTCCTTGATTAGGAGAAATAACTTTAGGAAGATTTTTTTTTTTAATTGGGAGGCTATAATCTTGGTAAGAATTTTGTACGAGTATTTGCATAAAGAGATAGCTATGAATCTTGGAAAGGAAGTGGGATTGGATTCTTCAGGAACTAGGGATAAAAAGGACAAATTGTTATTACCTCCCAATTTTAAAGATTGATGATAATATTGCAACATATGTCTAAGGTAATATTTGATTAATTCTCAGAAATTCTTATATAAGGAAATAGAAAAACCATCGGGTCTCGATGCTTTATCTGTCCTAGAATCCATATTGCAACAAAATTTTTAACTTCAGTTATAGGTTGAGTTAGAAAAAATTTATCTTCATTGGAGATGAGGGGAGGGATATGCTCAAGCATGGAGGCCACATTCAAAGGGTTAGCCTCCTCATGTTCGGAATAGAGCTCAAGAAAATGATTTTTGGAAATGATTTTGATGCTAGAGAAATATAAGATTAGGTAACTATCTTCAAGGCTAATGCTAGAAACATTATTCCTTGACTGCCTAGCTTTGTATTTATTATGAAAAAACTTAGTATTTTTGTCCCCGACCTTGAGCCAAAGACTGTGTGATTTGAGTCTCCATATTTCCTCTTCATGTTTTACTATGCTTTGATACTAGAGTTGTAGGTCGAGCTCAACACGTTGCAGCTGGGCCATGCTGGATTTGTGTTCATTTTTCGTTTGAATATTGTCTAACTTCACTTTGAAGTCTTTTCTCTCATTGTTTGGTGGAATATAAAAGGATTTGACCCACTGTTTAAATCTTTCTTAATTAGGAAGAGTTTTTGTTCCCAAATATAAACAAGGGTGCTAGGAACCCATGTTTTCCAAGTCAAATCAACCAAGGAAATCACCTCAGGATTGCTGAGCCAGAGGGGTTTCAATCGTAAAGGAATGGGCCTATACTCAGTGATATCATGAATATGCAAGGATATGGGCTTGGGAATCATTGGGATCATAAGTGATAGAGGGAAGAATATAGGATTTTATTAAAGAGTTATAGGAGAGAAAGTTACTATGGTTCAGAAAATGATCCAATTTGGCAGCAATATGCAATATATATATGTACCATTCCTCCAAAATACCCTCCAATTTTTGCCAGAAGGGATCCTAGCCAAAGAACCCTCTTTTTTTTCCATGCTATTTATGAAAACATTAAAATCCCCAACAATAATGCATTCTTCTACAAACTCAGAGTCTTTTAGACTTTGTAAAGATCTCCAACACTCCGATTTTTCATTTGGGTTAGTTGGAATGGAGATATTAATCACAACAAAAAAATTGTTTTATTGGCTACATCTAAATTTAGCTAAAATCCAATGTCGAGTGTTCATGGTGTACTCTAAACTTACCTTGGAACTGTTCCAAATGGTGAAAAAACCCCATAGGCACCTCTGGAATAAAAAACTATTGCTTTACTTGTTCTCCAAACCTTCTTTCCCATTTTTATTGCTTCATCCGTGCACAGTTTGGCCTCCTAATTCAAGAGTGTTTGGGGCTTTTATAATCTAATTAAGTCCATGAAAACCAATAATTTGGGGTCGTTGCCTAAACCCAAGCAATTCCAAGAGACCAATTTCATTATTTAGGAGGGTTTGAGTGGGAACCTTGTTTACTTACTGCATTTTGTCCAGTGTTTTTTGAAGATTTTGAGCCTCCCATCATCTGTAGAATTGTTTGTTGAGACCCCAATAATATGTCTTTATTGGATTTCTCTTCACATACCATTATGGAATATTTTCTCCCAAAGCATCAGGGGGGATTTTCTTTTGATTCCATATCCTTCGTTTCTTCTTCTCCAATAATTTCATTTTCTGAACTATACTTTGCCTTTGAGAATGCCACTTTTGCATCCTTGAATGATTCAAGTTCTTCAATTTTTGACTTTGGGAAGGAGAAACTGGGTTTTTCTGGGATGTCAAAGATTACCCTGTTCTCTTCACGTTGCTTGATGAAACAAAGACCCGTAGGAGGGAATCCAATTAATGGTTGGATTTAAGGATGCTCTACATTTGACGAAATGTTACCCAAGATGACCACCAAACCATCCCCTATACTATCTGTGTCTAGAGATAACGCCTCAAGTCTATTATTTCTCGATAAACCCTCACTTAAACATGGATGTTTAGAGCACCGAGGGTGGATTGATGAGGGTTTTGAGCCAACAACTGCATATCCACCAGTGGAATTTTTTTTTGAATTGTTCGAAGGACCAAAGACTAATGAATTTTTGGAACCATTCGAGGAACCAATAGAGGCATGATTTTTAGATCCATGGAGGAATTTGTTTTGAGAAAATTCTTTCCACTGATCTTCTTTGTTTCCGTCTGGAGAATTTGCAGAGTCTGCCTTTATACAATTCTTTGCAAAGTGCCCATATTCATGACATATTTTACATTTAAATGGGAGTTGCTTATAGTCTAATTATTGCACATGTTGCTAGTGATCCAAACATATTAAAATTGCTTCAGGAATCCCTTTCTCTAGATTTACTTTGACAAAAATTCTCACATAAGAAAACATATTTTCTTTTGTCTCTGCTCGATTGATGTATTTCCAATGGAATTACCGATACATCTTAGGGCATCATCACTCTAGAAATGAAGTGGGAGATGAGGCAAACAAATACATACCGGAATTGCAGAAGGCACATCATTTTTTGGGCTGAATTCCAAAGTCCATTTGTTGAGATACATGCCTCTAGCTCCTAAAAAATATGACCCACTTAGAAAAATCAAAGCTTGATCTTCCTTGAACTCGAAAAGGAAGGAAAAAAAATCCCACCCACAAAAGAAATGATTAAGAGAACCCTTGATCAAGGGTTTCCATTTTTTCTCCAACCACGTAGCTACCATTCTTGGGGAAGGACATATTCCAGTAAAATGGCCAATGAGGCCATGATCAATAAGAGCCAAATATTTCTTCCTGGATGAGGAGGGAGGAAGAGAAACTTTAGGCATCTCGTCGAATTTATTCACAAATTTGGAAGGCTAAGATTTCACATTCTTGATAGAACCAACAACCATGGATTGAAAAGTCAGGGAAACATCTTTAGGAGGGGATTGTTCCCCCTCAACAACATCCTCCATGCCATGCAAAATCAAAATGAAGGGTTTCCAGAGCACTTCACAGGGCCATCACTTCTTCTTGAGGGTTAATTATGGACATTGTTTTTATTCGATTATTACAAACACCTAATTTATTAAATTTATTCAAAATATCACTATAAAACAAAGACTAAACTACACTTAAATCTTATTTCAAAAATTATTTGAACAAAAAAACTTAATAATACTCACTTTATAGTTTTGGATATGAATAAGTTTTAATGCATGCATGTTTGTCTTCAAACCCAAACTAAATATGAAAGTTGAATAAATCAATGCCCTGTCCATGGAAAGCATTTTCTCCACTCTGTTGTTGTTGTCAACCAACCTTATCATCGATTTTTATTGTATTTTCATATTATGAGAGTAATACTATTTATCTTTTTTTCCAATTAGAACTAGAACAATGGTTCAAATTTACAAAGATGTTCGAAGTTTATATATGTAAAGTTTAATTTTATAAAGATGTTAAAATTATATATATGTATTTTGTTTCTCATTTTCTAGTTGAATCAGTATAGATTTTTTTTATTGGCTATATTATCCCTGACCTGTGGGACTGGCCTGTGGCTGAGTTTCCATAACCCAGGGGCATCTAAGTAGTCAAAATCACTCGGGGATCACATGCGGCCTGGACCACACTATCCCTTAACATGGTTGGATTTGAGGTGTCCCTGGGGGTTTCAAACCAGTGACTTTCACTTACAGAGTGCCTTAACAACACACTCCCTCATCGAATACTCTAGATATTGAGGACAAATCTGTATAGATATTAAAGTTTCAGTGTTCTATTACATATATTCATATAATTATTAGCTCAATTTAAACTAGTAATTTCGATATTATAGTTGCTCGAGACATATAAGGTTTTAATTTTGTATATTTTAATACAGTTCAAAATTGGTACTTATTAATATTGAAAATAGAATTTAATATATTAATGTAGTAAATTATAACATGCTATACATAAATTCTAGTAGACCATAAGAGAAGACTTGAAATAAAATTTAAAATGTATCATTATCTGGAAACATTGTAATCTAAAATATTTTTTAATATATAATAATGTCGCTCCCAACTTTTGATGTTTCCTACAGATTTGTGTGAAAATTCTAGCCATTATAGACACTCATATCCACATTACATTCCCACATTCTAGAAACTCGTGCAACATAGTTTAGAAGCCTTATTCAAGTTTCTAAAATTGATGTCACAAAGTCTAATCTCTCCATTCTTATTATGAACCAAAACTACTTGTTGTATACCCAAGTATAATTCCTACTAAGAATTATGATTTGGGCTTCCAATAGTTTTTGTATTTCCTTCTAGATGACAACTCTATTGGAGAGTGTATACGTCTCTGTTTCAACTGGAGCAATTTTGTTCCAATTTTGTTCCTATATTGATTATTCACATTTCATTGAGGAAGTCCCTACTTTATTGTTGACTATTTCTAAAAATTATCCCGATGGTCAAATTCTTTTCCCATAATCAATATTCATTTTGGGATTGTAGGAGTTCTCAAGTTGATTATCTTATTATCTTGATTTTCCATAATATTCATATGTTCTTCATTGTTAATAATAGAATCATCGATGCCAGTAGACTTGATCTTGAGCTTAGCCTAGATCAAACCTACTAGTTACTAATTCCCATGGTTAAAAAATAAATAATAGAATCCTTGACAATTTTCTCATTAGACAAGAAGTGAAAAATTTGTTGATCATCTTTATAAACCCACAAGTTTCCAATATTTTCAGGTATGGATGGCATAAAAACAAATTCTACATAATTCTTTTCTAATAAGAAACTTCTCATTGGAGAGAGAGATGCAACTATAAATTCCAGGGAATCAACTATTTCATTTCCTTGTTTAGGTATGGACTTGATATCGAAAAACATATTCATCAATTTCAAAATCCTCTATCTATATTTAATAAATGAGGGAAACTATAGCAGAGCTTATTCTTCACTTATTTAATAATGGCCTTAGAGTCACCAAATACTTCTAGGTGATGTGTTTTTATGTATATGGAACTTTAAAGTCCTAACACTATAGCTTTGTACTCGATTATATTATTGGTATACCAAAAATCTAGTCTAAATGAAAAATAAGTTATATTAATGCTTGGGTCCATAACAATGCATTTGAATCCTATATCTACTTTAGATTCATCCCCATCAAAATAAAGCTACCAAATATTTTTATAGGTTGAATTACCTAAGATAGTAATACCTACATTATCTAAAGGAGTTATATTTATGTAAGCCTGAGAGACGATGTGATCTTTATGTTTTTTGAATTTTTTTATGAGTGCAGTTAGAAAAAACATGTGTAACCTGGTTTCAAAGTGCATTATTGTCACCCCACTTTCACTCACCTACGACACTTGAGAAATTCTAACTAGAGACATCATAATCAACATTAACCCGACTTGATACAACAAAAAATATGGAGTATAATATAATTCAATACCTTGAATATTACTCAAACTTCCTATTGACCATGTATAGGTTCGCATAGGATAACCCCTTAGACTTGTATGATGGCATCAAATTATCTTCAATACCCACACAATACATGTAATGGCTCAATTCAAGGAACTTTTCAGCCCATTAATGCTCTCAAGAATGGGTTGGTGAGTGAAGATGCATTCTAGGCATCCCTTCTTCATTAAGGAAGGGGTAGTTGGCCACCCTTAAGGTCAAATTACTCACATGGGTGCCCTTTATTGAATCCCAAGCAGTCACATTAACAAATATTTTTTCAATCTTCAACAATAGCCTATAAGTATAGTGTCATCACTTACATTTTATAACAACTTTTTAATGTAAGGTTATAATTGTGGAAATGAGCCAAATAATGGGAAGGTATGTGCTTCCACTCACTTATCCTTTTGTTTCCTTACCTACATGTTGTAGAAATTTTCCCTCTACATTGTCAACGCATAAGGGGAATTGATGCATGTTTAAATTTGAGATAGAGAGATCCCATTGGAGGGATAAAGGACCCTTGTACAAAGAAAATTGGAGTCCACAAGCTTCAAACTTCTTCCCATATGATACATTTCAAGACTTGTTACCTTTCCATTGGATTAAAAAACAACTTTTTCTTTGTCCCCCGAAAATGACATTCAAATAATTGAAACCCATTATTTGAATGATTTTTTAGTTAATATGCGTGCTTAGGGGTTAGAATTATTTATTTTAATTATTTTTCACTCACCCTTTGTTTGTTCTTAGTTATAACAATCAATAAAGATAGGTTTTTGGTATCCACATGCAATAAAACTCCATATGTAGAATGGTGACTCCGCAAAGGAGTTTGATCCATAAATCTCACTCCTAGTCATAGGGATATCATCTGATATTTATTAGTTTGAAAATTCCCTTTGGATACTATCTTGACCTTGACACCCAACTAAAGGATCTCCTTTAAAAAAAAAAATGAATTTTTGAAATTCTCAGGAATTCATGCAACTATTTTCCTAAATGTCGCACTATTATATTGGTTTCTCTTTGAAACCTACAGAAATATTTGTGTAGGAATTCTATACCCAGTCTGTGCAAATTGTGCATATGTTAGATCCGTTACCCATGTGATCCCCTTAATCACACAACTCTTAGGTCTGTGACCTGAATGATTGTTACACATGATTTTGGTCACTCTAGTGATGTTTCTACAAGTGATGTATTCAGGCTCCCACAAGGACTTTTTTCCTGAGAAAAGTGACTTCTATATTCTTCCAAAAACACATTTTTAAGATGAGTTCGCAAGCTGTCTGTATTACAGGATGCGAAAATCCCCCATTATCGTAGGAAACCCACACTTGGGGTGCAAACTGTTTGCAGTCTTCTCTATAGATAGGGTGCGAACCTGTTTTTTGGCTTGAAAAGGAGAAGAGGTCACGAAGGTTCTAGAAGGGGATCTTCTAGAAAATGAGTTGGCATTCACATGGTTGGAATCCTACTGACTTCTTAGATTTAGTGGGATCATCCTCATCCATGTAACCATCTCTCCTTCTCCTATATATTGAAAGGATTCTCATGGAAAAGGTTAAGCAAGATTGAATGGAGAATTGGTGAAAGGATTGTGTGAAGAACCCTGCTTGGATAGAAGCTTGGAGACTCTTTTTGGTCTATCAAGTTGCATCAGACCTTCTTCATGCAAAGATAGAGCAAGTGTGTGTGTTGGAACCAAGGGTCACTGAAAGGAATCTTGCGACATCAAGGCTATCCGGTTGTATGTTCTACTTTCAATTAATATAATACAGCGGCATGTCCCTTTCCCATAAAGTTACTCTTATTTTATTGCATAACTCCTTGATCATATGCATAGGTTGACATTGAATATAGTTTGCTATCTTCACTTTGGTTGGTTTGTGTTGTCTTGGACTTGATTTCACAAGAGAACCGGAGCGAAGTGGGAACAACAGAGACCTAAGGAAGCGATATAAAGGTATGTCACCCATCCCTTCTTATTAGTAGATTCAATGACTACAACTTAGGGAAAGAGTCGTGTCGTGTCCTGTTTTGTTCTAGGTCCAGCTGGATCTAGGGAGATCTATTAGTGTCCACACCTATCGATTTATCCGATAACAAAATTGGTGACTCCACTGGGGATACAACCCATATTAGTGGTTTTTTCTTAGCCATTTTCTCTTAACCTACCATTTTTCATTCCCAATCAATCTCTGAGTCTTAAGGAAACCCTTACAGACTCCCTGGATCCAGAAGTTCCCTCAAAAGTTTTGTCTTTTTCCAAAATTTGCTTGATTACAGACCTTCTCGCACTGCACCCTTATATAGCCTACGAGAATCACTAAATTTCTCACCTTGGTGTTCAGTTCAGTGCAAACTTATCGTAGTCTTCCTGTGTCTAGTTTGTGAGAATCCTTGATTCTTGCACTATGCCCCACTCCCAGCCTGCGAACTCACTTGTAAAAATTTTGGAATAAGTCTTTTGTGTCCTTAGATGCCCAGATTTGTTTGTGTGTCTAGGAAGAACTTCTCTGGCCAGTGATTGAATGGTTCTTGAATTAAAATCTCATGAATGATTAGTTTTCGGAAATCGAAAGCTCTTCTTGATCATTTTTCTCAAATTTTACCTCTTGACCTTTTCTTAACAAGGGTATAATCTTTGGTTTTGAAATTCGAGTGCTTGTTTGGTTGGGAGCCTTTGATTGGTTTAAAAGTTGAGATCAATTGTCCTTTTCAATTTCTTATTACTTGGAAAAGTGTTACCCATGTGCTTTTGAAAAGACTAGTCTTGTCAGTTTGTTATTTTTATCTTCATTGAAAGATTGGTTTGGGTGTTTGTTGTGTATTTATTTTTTGTTGGTTGCTTGTTTTTTCTTAGTTCCATCCCTATTGTTTGGTTTCTAATGAAAAATTAAAGACATTTTCTTTTTTAAAGAACCCTTGTATTCGAAAAATATTGGCATTCAAGTATTGAAAGACAACGAATAGAAAATTTGCATTGTTCACGATTGTTTGATATTGAATTTCAGAGAAGATCATACATCATAGTTCACATTGTTCCAGAAAACTCCTCTTTCCCTCCTGTAAATAGGATTCATCGAACAAAAAAATTGTATCATTCATCCTTATTTATGCATTGTTGGGTCAGAGTCTCACACAACATTGGTTTCATTTCTGTCTCCTTTTGAGTAACAACAACCTTTAATAATATTGCGCAATTTTAAAATTCAACTAGTAACTTTTTCTAGGGCTCTTTTACACCAACACTAGCTAGGCTAGAGATTTGGAATAGGCAGTGAGACACACTCTCCAAAGCACAAAACACACAATAGAATCTTGTGATAAGGAGTGTCAAATTCCATTTGCATCACTTTGTCTTGGGAATCCCTTCTCACACAAGGGTCAAACCTGAGGTCGCATCGAGATTGACAGAGTTACTCACCCTGCTTTGTTGATATCGATGTAGAGATTGCACGTATTATGGGGGTCACTTAAAGGTATACCCACAATGATGAGTGGAAGCCTCTCAATCTAATTTCGGGCTAGATACTCTTCCCTTGCGTGTGGATCAGACTATCGACTGTTCCCCCAGGCATCATTGTTGTTGGTGGTAACCTTAGTAGCCTATCTTCTTAGGGTCTTACACAAGGTGACTGTGAAGGGGTAAGTATTCATGGTACCTGGAATTGACGTTGGCCAGACTCAGTCGGGCTCCTTGGAGGGTATACCCATGATTATGCGTGGGAGCTTGCACCAGGGTGTAAGTCCGTTAAGCAAGTTGTCAACATAACTTTTCCACCTTAGCCCATCCCCTTCTTGTCTTTTCGTTGCGACGTTGGATTTCATCACCAACTAGTGACTTCGGAATTGGAAGGTCTTGTTTGCTTGGTTTTTCTTCCTAGATTTTACTAGCGCATGCTATTTGTTTATCCAAGTTGGCCATAGAATTTATTTCGTAAGATTCTAACTTGATCACAATTGACCCTCCACGCCGTTCACATAGAATGTAAGGCTTACCCCCAGAAGATATGGAAGGTTCTCAACCCTTTCCTACCAACTCATTGGAGGGCTCTCCTCAACAGAGTGAAGTCCAAGATTTTTCCACTCCACAAGTGGAAAGAACTAACTCTCTAGAACGGTTCCAAATCACCAATTTTTGAGAGGACTTTCGACTTCCTCCCGACTCCGGGAGACATATTGTGCGAGTGAACTCTTCTGGAGATTTAGTTGTTCAGTCTTCTGGATCACCAACCGGACCTTTCATAGGACCTGAGGGTCAAGATCCTTTTTGGACTACTGGCATTTTTAGACGGGATCTCTTTGGCTCAGGAGTAGGCATTGATATCACTGTCTCACCTGAGCTGCTCAAAACATCTGATCCAGATGCAGTACCTTTAACTACTGCATATTATTTTCCTGGTACAGACGCTCCACCAGCCGACCACATCTTGACTATCCCCCTACAAATGATCCATCACACAATGGTCCCAGATATTGTGAGTCCTCGCACCGGGACTACAACGGCTAGCCAAGCCCCCATTGGCACACCACTTTTGCCTAGATTCACCCCAAAACTTCCGCCTGGATATCCTGCATTGAATGCTTCTATTCCCGCTCCTACACAAATTATATCCAGGACTCCTAGAGTTTCCACTCCTTGGCACCATATTTCCGGTTTCATTTCGACACTTCCTCCACCCCCTTTCAGAGGACCTCTTCCATCCTCTATCGGAAGCACTGATCCTAGTGGCACCATCCCATCTTTCACACCTAATTACCAGATTCCTATTGGTGGACAATTTCACCAAGGAGGCCAAACTCAACCCCCTTTTGCAGGACAAATCCCAATTGGGACGCAACTCTCGATTGGAGGGCAACCCCCACCTACCCCACCCTATGGACAAAACATACCTCCATCCTTGGCCCAGTATTGGAATTATCTTATTCAACGTAATCCTCACTCGACTGAGGGGGCAATAGCCTCAAGATAGCTCCAACATACCCCCTAGTACAAGCCAACCCTATCCAGGTACGTCTAATCCTATTTGGGTCTCGAATGATCAACCCCATGCCCCTGTTCAAGGGTACAACCCTATGAATTACTTGCCTCCACACAAACAACCAACTCTGTCTGGATCTTTGCATTATATGCAAACTTCTTATGGTCCCATTGGTCTATCGACGTGACTCCCTCTCCAAAGTCACCAGTACCCACATGTGAATAGACAGTTACCCTTCTTAGCCATCCTGGACCTCCCAGATCTATCAAGAATTTTAAATGATCCGATCTGTCACTCCCCTCAATGGCCTGCTATACCAGCCAAACTACCATCTGACATCCCTAAATTCGATGGTAAACCAGGAGAGGACCCGAACAATCATGTAGTGACTTTTCACCTCTGGTGCTCATCCAACTCCTTGATGGATGACTCTATTCATTTACACCTTTTTTAACAAATCCTCACAGGTTCCGCTGCGAAGTGGTATATAGAATTACCACGAGGCTTCTTCACTAACTTCAACACCCTTGCTATGGATTTCCTCACCCACTACCAGTTACCGATCCGCTATGAAATGAGAACCAAAATTTTGAGTTCTTTCAAACAAACCAAAGCCACTCATATCTCTGATCACATTCATGAGTGGCGACGGAGACGACGTCTCATCAAACTTGAACTTCCCGATCAGTTGCTGGCAGAGTGGTTCATGAAATCATTCATGAACAACATCGCTAGTGACATTTCCATGGGTGGAGTTGTCACAGAAGAACAAGAAATCAGTCTTGCCCAATACCTAGACCTCATTTCCTCACAAATGGGTACTCTTTACGACTTACTCCCTGGTGCACCTCGTCCTTCTACTTCTACTACTTCAACCATTCCTGCTGCTTCTCATGCAGTTGACGGTGTGATTGACACTTTCCATGCCCAACTGCATTCCATCCAGACCTTTGGCAACAACCCCAAATCCATTTCTTCTAATGTTCAAAATGCTCTGTCTCCTACCCCTCCCATCGAAAAGACTTCTGAGGTAAACTCTGTTCAATCTACCCCCTCCGACAAAAATAAATCAAAAAAGGAAAGGGTAAGAATAAGGAGGATAAAAATAATACGGAAACTGAGAAAACCAAAACACCACCTGTTGATGATAGGGATAAGCGCAAACCCCGATACCCTTGTCTTATATGTGGTGATGATCACTACACTAAGGATTGCCCAAGACGAGCCAAGGTTACTAAGTTCCTTCAAGAGACCCAAAAAACTCCCACTCCGGGCATGTTGTCACAACCCTTCCCCTCTCAACAACAGGCCCAATTGGTCATTCATGACCAACCTTCCCCCTCCAATACATCCTATGTCTTAATGTGTACAGGAGATTTAAAGAAGAATGAAATCACACTCACCACTCAAGCCAAAGATTATTCTTCCTCCAAAGAGAAGGTTGATGTAATACCTCCTTCGTTGGTCCAATCATCTACCACGACTCCACCTAATAACGATCCTCTTCATCTTGAACGACTGAGCCTAGATACAGTCCTTCACCCTCCTCCAAAGGGTGTTGTCCAAAAATCGGCTTTCAATCCTCATGCACGTGCTGCCCAGAACTACAGTATCGTCAAAGATATGGCCCAAGCACCATCCGCGATGTCAACCCTCGAAGTCCTTCAGAGTTGTCCTATACACCGGAAGGCACTGTTGAAAGCTATTGGTGGAATCGACCCTACAGATACAAATTTAATAATTTTTGACTTGGAAGATCACATTCCAAGGTTATCCACTCAACTCGCATTCCAAATACAAGTTATTGTCTCCGACAAAAACATTTGTAGAACAATTATTGATGAGGGTGCCTCGACGTGTGTCATGTCTATTACCTACTAGAAATCCATTGGCTCTCCTCCTTTGACTGAATCCCACAACACACTCTAAGCCTTCAATGGCTCTGGTTTTAAGCCTTATGATGTACTTCCTTCATTGCCTATTACGTTAGAAGGCAAAATGGTCAACGTTGAAGTGGAGGTCTTTGACGCTCCTCTCAATTACAACCTTCTTCTTGGACATAGCTGGATCGATTCCATGCGTGCAATTGTGTCCACTCTTTTCTGTGTCGTGCATTTCCCACATAAAGGAAAAGTAGTTAACGTAGACCAATTGGCCTTATTTCACTTTGACGCACATACTGGCAATGTACCGTTCATTGCAAAACCCCCCCTGGATAAAAGAACGTCGATGTGGGTCTTCTTAAAGATTCCTCGTTGATGGGCACTTTCCCCATACCACCACTCGATGTTCCACATCCGTTTGTTTCCTCGATCAACATGATATCCACCTCTATTCACGGAACCCCTACGTCTTACAACCCATGGATGGTACCCAACCTCGATGATCATCTTCATTATGGCGATGAAATGCCTTTAAGTCCGGTCGAATCTGCTTATCAAGCCATTCAATCAACAACCCCTTCTACCCCCTTTCTTGGTGAGTTATCTCCAGATCCATTCCACATCATTTTTCCCATGGACGAGATGATTATGTCTGTTATGTCCATGGAAGACACCCCTTTGGACGATGGACATCATCGTTCCATCCTCTTCCTAGAACAACACACCATCGAGGATTATCAACGGATCTCGACCTCGTTGACCGTTGTAGTCATTTCTACTGTTCTCAAGTCTACACACGATCTGTTCTACAAAGGGAAATTAAGTAACATCTCACCCACCCTCCCCCTCGACATATCCATAAAACTTGGAATTGTCAAAAATGTGCATATCGGAGCTTCGTGTTCCCATGACGAAGTGGTCACCTACAAGTCTTTATTCCAGGAATTTCGTGACATCTTCGCGTGGAGATATGAAGAAATGCCAGGTATTGACCCCGACATTATGGTACATGAAATTAAGACATACCCAAGTGCTAAACCCATCCGACAATGACTTTGTCCAGTCCACCCACGTAAAGCAGCCGCTATCAAGCTTGAAGTTGAGAAACTTCTTAAGGCTGGCTTCATTTACTCGGTGGCTCTAACTGACTGGGTTTCCAATCTTTTTTTGATCGACAAGAAACAAGGCACAATCCGCATGTGTGTTGATTATAGGGACATTAACAAATCTTGTCCTAAAGACAACTTTCCTAGCCCCTTCGTTGACCAGATCATCGATGATTGTGCCGGAAGAAAAATCTTCTCTCTGATGGATGGTTTCTCCGGATATAATCAAATCAATATCGCACCAGTGGACCAACACAAGACCGCTTTTATTTGTCCTTGGGGCACTTTTGCCTATCAGAAACTTCCATTCGGTTTAAAGAATGCCGGTGCAACTTTTCAATGTGCTATGTCTTATGCCTTTCATGAAATAAAGCACATTGTGCAGCCATATCTCGATGACTTACCCGCTCATTCCATGCATCGTGTAGATCATCCAATACACCTCCATGCCATTTTCCTTCTATGTCAGTTTTACCATATACGCTTGAATCCCCACAACTGTGTTTTCTATGTAGAATCCGGTCGACTTCTAGGCTTTATTGTTTCATGTCAAGGGATCAGGGTAGATCTGTTGAAAGTCGAGGCAATTCTCAATCTCCCTCCTCCTTCCTCACTTCGCCAGTTACAAAGTTTGCAAGGGAAGGAAAACTTTCTTCGTTGTTTCATCTTGAACTATGCTGAGCTAACTCTTGGATTTACGCAACTTCTCAAGAAAGGTTCTGAGTTCATATGGGATACCACTGCCAACAAAGCTTTTGAAGCTTTGAAACTGTCTTTGACACGTACCACCCTACTTTTCCCACCTGATTACAGTCGGGATTATTTCCTTTACCTCGCAGCCTCGAACTATACCATCGCTATGGTTCTCGTCCAGGAGGATGATTCTCATGATGAACATGTCATCTATTACTTGAGTCAAAGTCTCACGACTACCGAAACCAAGTATTTACATGTTGAAAAACTAGCCTTGGTAGTTGTCCAAGCAGTTCAACGTTTCTGGCACTATATCCTTTTAAGAAAAACTACGGTGATTTATAACTGCAACCCTATGCAACACATTCTTACAAGTCAATTTCTAGGGGGAAAATACTCCAAATGGATCGTAATACTCCAGGAATTTGACTTAGAATTCGAACAAGCTAAGTCCAAGAAATCATTGGTATTTGCCAAGTTGACATGTGACCTTCCCTGCTCTGAGACGGAAAATGTAGAAAAAGATTCATTACCTGATGAATCCCTTTTCTTGATCAGTTCCGATGACCTTTGGTACAGAGATATCATCATATATCTCTAGACCCAGACTTTTCGGCCCAATTTGTCTAGCACTGACCACCGTCAAATACGATACCAAGCCCATTAGTATATTATCCTTGGTGATACTCTTTATCGTCATGGGATTGACTCTGTTTTTCAACGCTGCCTCACGTTTGACGAAGCCGAGAAGGCCCTGAATGACTTCCATTTTGGAGCCTGTGGTGGTCACATGTCTGGGTATGCTACTACCCAAAAAATCTTATGAGCATGGTATTTTTGGCCTTCTTTATTCAACGATTGTATAATTGTCGTCCAAAAATGCCATGCTTGCCAAACCTACAACAATAAAATACGATCACACCCTGCTCCTCTACACCCTATGGTCTCCATTGGTCCTTTTGCGAAATGGGGTATTGATTTCATGACATGTCACCCTCACTCAGCCGGGGGGCATGGATACATTATTGTAGCTGTAGGTTATTTTATGAAATGGGCTGAGGCGATGCCAACATTCGACAATACCAGAAGGACTGCAAAATTATTCATATTCAATCACATCATTGCTTGTTTTGGTGTTCCTTAGGCTATCGTTACTGATCATGGTAGCCATTTTAGAAACTTCATGATGTCTGAACTCACTGAAAAGTTGGGTCTTCGCCATGAAAACTCAACACCCTATTACCCACAAGCCAATGACCAAGTTGAAGCAATAAACAAGGTCCTCATTACCATGCTTTGATGAATGATAGGGATTCACAAAATGAATTGGCACACTATGTTGTTTTAAGCATTGTGGGCTTACCGGACATCCGTTAAGTCTGCTACCAGGTTTACACCATTCCAGTTAGTCTATGGTCTAAAAGCCATCTTACCGATTGAATGTGAGATACCCTCCTTAAAAATAGCCGTCAAACTTCTCTCAAACACTTCTGCCGAAGAAGAACGTCTATTGTATCTTATGCAATTAGATGAAACCCTTCGCGATGCCACCCTAGTTATAGAAGCCCAGAAGAAACGTGTCAAAGCCCAATACGACAAACATGTCAGGCCACGTGTTTTCTCCGAAGGTGATATGGTTCTCCTTTACGAACAAGATCGGGATATGCTAGGAGCCATAAAATTTGAAGCTATGTGGCGAGGTCCTTATATCGTCAGATGAGTTTTGGAGAAAGGAGCTTACGAGTTGGTGGAATACGATGGTATCCCTTTGAGTGAACCCATAAATGGGTTGTACTTAAAGAAGTACTATGCCTAAGATCACATGTGCATGAGTGCTTGTATTTTATTGTATCATACTTCTTGTGTGTTACTTTAGTATGCTTTTTCGTTATTTGGTCTTTGCCCCGACCGCTTATCTTACGTTGTGCTTGGTTTTCAGATGTCTGAGTCTTCACTACCCCACATTGGCTTCACCGATGGCGCTAGTCATAGTACTCAAAATATTGCTTCTACCGCATAGGAAATTTACACACCTACAAACGAACTTATCAGTCTGCGAGGTGTGTGCCTGGGTCGTGCGACCAATAATATTGCAGAATATAGTGCCATCATCGAATTTTTTATTGATTCTATTTTGCTTGGTATCTGCCACCTGGTGATATGACTCGATTCACAGCTAATAGTACTACAACTAAGTAATGTCTATGCTATTCAAAGTCCTACTTTATTACGGGTATATTTACGAATTCGCCTCTTGGAACGTTATTTTGATTATATTGAATATCAACACATTCCTAGATGTCTAAATACATTGACTGATGCTTTAGCTAACTATGTGTTAGACAGACATTTGGGGCATTTATAAACCAGTCACACATTACATATATAACACAACACAAGATAAGCTGTATAGATGTATATAACGATAAAAAGTTTTTACAAAAAGTTTCTATCCAAGGACCAAAATCTCAAAAATACGAAGCCCATAGCTTCTACAAAATAGAGTCACGGATGATGCTCATGATAAAAGACAATTGCTCGGGCCACCCTACGAAGCAGTTGACTGAGGGACTCAGACATGCCCATAGTATTGCGCTGATAACGTCTCAGAATATCCCCAATAGCAATATTCAGGACGTCTGCGGTCAAACCCTCTAAGTTCTGCTCCACTGCCTCATAGTCTTCAGCATCCCATCTCACCACTGTAGATGCTTCTCCTCACCATTGAATAGAAGACGTTCCCAGAGGTCAATATGGCCCCACATCTGTGTCATCAAAAAGAGATTTTTTGATTAGTTCTTGGATAAACACAAAAACATTTCATATGATAAAAATTACAAAAACATTTAAAAAGAACAAAATCTGTACTTCTTACCTAGGTCACCCCACTAAGCATCCTCAGGCAGGGCCAAATCCGGATCCCCTCAAAAATCCAAACCAGCGTATGCGTAGTCGTCAATCATCAGCATCTGGGGCTGCAACCAGTCGAAAAATGAATCATTATACTTGATTATGGGCCTTGCTATGTGTCGAGCGATGAGGTTGCACCACATCAGCATCCTAGGATCCCGTGGGGTTGATAAACCCCAATCAACCTGTAATCGCAGCAGTGGGACCCTCTCGAGGAAGAAGGACACCAAAAGTGATCCATACCCAAACTGCTTCAAGTTACCCTTTCTGCACTTCATCAATTGTTTCTTCATACTATGGAGAACTGCATCCGACCAGTTGAAGAATCGAGGCTCTGTGCACTCTATGGCGTATTGGAAATAACTCTGGAGAGCCATGTGTGGAGCCACGCTCCCAACCATGCGTACAATAGTGAACAATATGGTCTGCAGGGTCAAGTCTTGGATCCCCCAAATGGAAACCTTACGCTTGCTTCTTTATGCCTCAGGAACACAATACTGGCGGCAATACTCACTCATAGGGAGTCTGCCACCTCGGCCACTGGTCAAAGTAGCATGGTATTCGCACCATGACAACCCCGTTAGAAAATAGATATCCTCGATATCTAGGGTCAGCGTATGGACTCCCATGTGAAATAACTGTTGGTCCATGTCCCACATGTGGACCAGGTATTCCAACAATCTGAGTTGGGCTCTCATGCCCGGAATCCTGAAGAATTTCAAGAGCCCACAATCCCGGAGGGCAGCGACTGTACTCGGGTCATTCCCGACAATGGCATCGTCTTCCTCATGTTCTCTTTATCACCACTCCAACATTGTGATGGTCAAACACCTGCACAAGAGCCATGAGAGAAGAGTCAACAACTTGTTTCAAACTTTTGCATAATTTTTATTGAGTAAAACTTAACTTTAAAATCCATGTCTCGGCCCTCGCAGGTGAGCCTTTGGCATAGTGCGATATTCTCGCAGGTCCTACAAAGCCCGCCTGCGAGAATGCTTGAACATATGGTCTGGCCATAAAATGGACTTAAAACCCAAGAAATTGCCAATAAGAACTAAAAATGAACCATGGAAAAGTTGAAGGATCAAGAGCTTACCTTGTTGGTGGAAACAGTTCGCCAAATGATCGCTTGTGCCTCCCGCAACTGAGTAAAGAAATTTGGGGGAAGATGAGGTATGTTGGACAAGTTTTTGGCAAAATCACAATGAAATGGTAAAAAACCCTTTTTACCCATATTTATTCACTTTTTACTATTTTTTATTGATTTTTTATATATTATTTTTATTTTTCTTATAAAACCTAATGCCCTAATAGGCTTGTGAGTATGGTTTTTTGCAGGTATAGCAACTTCGAAGTCCGAACAGGGGGGTACGGGTGTTTTTTCTTTTTGTCACATATACGACTACTTTTTTAGGGTTTTTATAGGAGAAATACCGAGCTCAGTCTTTGTTCGTTCTCGCGCTCAAAAAAATATGAGAAAGTAACCGAGTATACTTTTTCTCGTCTTTTCGTACTCGTCATGGTAACACAAAAATGATGAACCTAAGGGAGTATCCTTTAAGCTCTTTTCACGCTCCATAAAAACAAAAAGATTGCTGAACGATCTTGTTCTCTTCATGCTCATTAAAGTATTTGAAGAAAACGTTCGATGGGTGATAGTTTATCACTTTTTCGGTCTCGTCGAACTTATTTACGAAAAAGGAACTGGGAGAGTTCTTTTTAAGTGTTTTTTAGACTCTCAAAACATGAAAAACCCCCTAGTTTTCTTTCTTTGGACTCGTAAAACAAACATCGAAAGTCCCATATGGGACTGAGCCACTCCTTCCTAGGGTTCGTTAAATATACTCCGAGGGACTTGTCCGAAGGATGATCTTACATTGACAAGCATATGTTATTCTCCTCAAGCTTGCGTAAAAATAAAGAGGTACTCACCAGAAATGGTGGGGGAAATTTTGGGAAACAGATGTGTTTTCGTATTCATATTAATGGCAGTAAGCGTCACTCTTGAACATGACACCCCCTATTCGTCATTTGAATCCGGGTTGGGAAATCCACTTGTCTCTCATTCGACTTGCTCCAAGGTCATATCTTGGGTCGTCTTTGAGTCAGTGTTGCGAAGTCCTTGGTCATGTCATTCATATGTTCAAGAGAAGTCCAAACAAGGCCTCTATCGAGTTGGCCATCTACAGTTGTCCATTCTTACTATGTTGGCCTTCCCTGTGTCCATTTCAACCCTTGTTCATACTTTGTCTCATCCTCAAAATCTATTACTTGTTTCGTGTCATTGATGGGGATACATCAAGGCCCTCTTGTGACGAGTCTTGTTCCGTCGACTCCAACTCATTATCCGGACATAAGACTTAGAAATCATTTAGTACCTTGGAACCTGGATGCCTTAATGGAAGGTCTCTTCGCTTTCGACAGGGGTTTCACATCATTGATCCTTGATCGATAGATTCCACCAAGTGCTTGACTTTAGCTCATTCATTCTCATTCGTTCGGATTGTACTTCAGTAATTTGGGAGTCATTGACATCAATGGTGATTTCCCTCGCACTTGTTACTTGTTTTCATCAATGACCGGTAACCAAGTGGTTTCTACCATGTTCGACTTCAACACATGTAATCACATGGCTAGATTCGTACTTTCAGGTGACGGGATTGAAGACCCTGGGTCTCATCTTTTTGATCCAGGCTACGATGGAGTATGTATGATTTGTATCGACACATAGATCCACTTTGTATGTCTCATGGAAATGTCATTATTCGAGTCTTCTCACATAGATCCACAGTGTATTCCTGGTGGCTATGTAGCATTTTGACGACATGGATCCATGGTGTATGATTGGTGGCCATGACATACATTTACGATTCCATTCATTTGTGATTTGAGTATGGGAATGCCTACCTTAGAACTAGTATTATATTTTGTAGATGCTTGGTTGTTTATAGGTTTCTAACTAGGTGCGCTCCTTGTTTATGACACACACACACATTTTATAAAGTATTTCGGCTGTCACAAGTTCCGGCCTCATACTTTGGGGAGAATTCTGTTACACATGATTTTGGTCACTCTGTTGATGTTTCTACAAGTGATGTATTCAGGCTCCCATAGGACTTTTTGCTTGAGAAAAGTGACTGCTATCTTCTCCCAAAAACACATTTTTAAGATGAGTTTGCAGGCTGTTTGTATTACAGAATGCAAAAATCCCCCATTCTCACAGGCAACCCACACTTGGGGTGTGAACTGTTTGCAGTCTGCTCTATATATAGGGTGTGAACCTATTTTTTGGCTTGAAAAGGAGAAGAGGTCACGAAGGTTCTAGAAGGGGATCTTCTAGAAAATGAGTTGGCATTTGCATGGTTGGCATCCTACTGACTTCTCAGATTTAGTGGGATCATCCTCATCCATGTGACCATATCTCCTTCTCCTATATATTGAAAGGATTCTCATGGAAAAGGTTAAGCAAGATTGAATGGAGAATTGGTGAAAGGATTGTGTGAAGAACCCTGCTTGGATAGAATCTTGGAGACTTTTTTTGGTCTATCAAGTTGCATCAGACCTTCTTCATGCAAAGATAGAGCAAGTGTGTGTGTTGGAACCAAGGGTCAGTGAAAGGAAGCTTGTGACATCAAGGCGATCCGGTTGTATCTTCTACTTTCAATTAATATAATACAACGACATGTCCCTTTCCCATAAAATTACTCTTATTTTATTGCATAACTCCTTGATCATATGCATAGGTTGAAATTGAATATAATTTGCTATATTCACTTTGGTTGGTTTGTGTTGTCTTGGACTTGATTTCACAAGAGCACCGGAGCGAAGCGGGAACAACAGAGACCTAAGGAAGTGATATAAAGGTATGTCACCCATCCCTTCTTATTAGTAGATTCAATGACTACAACTTAGGGAAAGAGTCGTGTCCTGCCCTGTTTTGTTCTAGATCCAGGTGGATCTAGGGAGATCTGTTAATGTACGCACCTACCGATTTATCCGATAACAATGATTCCCTTGAAATTCAATTTTCCTTTGAGGTTTATCTTTGTTGTGAAGTTTTGTAGGTATTTTAATTTTTTTCTAGAATTTATGGTACGTTCTAACCATATTGTTTATCAATTTGATCATGTAGGATTTAAAGAAACACATTGAGAAAGAGAGAAATCCTTCATTTCTTGTGATTATCCCTTTTTAGTTCTTTATTTTTTTCACTTCTTTCTAGCACTCTACTTTTCACGTTGTTAATTTCTATTTATCACCGCATTTGTGCACACAATAAAAGACCTAAAGATTATCCCACGTTGATGTATTCTCTTGACATTGTGATTTTAAGTAATATGGGTGATGCATAAAGAATAGTGAACACTACTACAATACATGGTTGTAGTGTCATCATTAGTATAGTCCCCAAGTGTATTGTTTTGGAAAAAAATTCAAGTTTGTAGTATGTGTTAGGGTCCTACCCTAACCTCCCTACTTTTAGCTATATAGGAGTTAGTTAACTGTTGTATGTGGCCATCCTATTAGAATAAGGCCCATTGGACAATAGTGGATAGTTATTTAATGTATAATGGTCCACTCTAGAAGGCCCACTCTAGAAGGCCCACTAGGTATTTCGTACCCATTAGTGATGGGACCACAAGTAGTTAGATTTTCTGTTATGAAAATGCTATTTAAAGAGATAGGAGACTATGAAATGTTTTGTCTTGTGTTGTGTATTTTGAGCTTTGCTTAGTGAAAGGTTTCCCCATTGTAAAAGGAAAGTGAACATTGTTTTTCTTCTTCACATTATCAATAGACAAGTATATATTTACAAATTTCATATTATTGTCTCTTGTTTATGTTTTTTTTGCAATTATATTCTTTGTATACCTGGTTGTGTTTCAATTTTCAAGGATTAAGAAACACTACAAGTGGTATCTGAGCTCTTTCTGGAGCCAACATGTCCCCAAATTTTAGTATATTTTTTTTAGGCTAGAGACATGTTCCAACATCTTTTAATAACACAATGATTTGTCATTCAATGGGTACAATCATAGTTGGGAAAGAATATACACAATAAATATAAGTGGAATCACTTTGTTGAAAACCCTTGTTGATACCCCTTTGAGAAGTATCACATCAGACAACACATGTATATGGAATCTCACTTCCATGTACCTTTGAGTATATTAGAAGCCCCCTAGATATACCTAAAAGCAACTCTATATCAACTGATCATCCATCTTGTTGTTGTAGTACACTGAGAAAAACACTTAGGGAGATCACTCTCTAGTACCTGGGTAGTTGAGTCATATGACTAAGGGTATGATTGAGCCTCCTTAGTTAGTTCCCTGAGATATTGGGTTGAGTGGTAATGTTGGACCCTGAAATTATATTAGAGAGATATAGCACCTGACACTCCTTTGTCTCTAGGATCCAACAAACCCTAGCTTATGCAACTAGCCAATGAAATTCCTACATCTTTGCATATAGAAGGAATTTGGAGATTATGTCACCACAATAATAATCATTTGGGAGTAATACTCCCATAAGATTAGTACTAAAAAAAATAAGGAAAAAAATTCTCAGTTCTATCAACACCATTACGGGAGACCTATCTCAAAATATTCTTGGTGTCATGCTGACCACTTAGATCTCCCTCTCAAGTAATTTTTTTTTTTAGACCCAAAAATATAGTGATTTGGGGTATATATGAACATAATCCTTTCAAGCCACTACTCACAGTAAGATAGTGGAAAAAAAAACTTCCAAAAAATATTGGTGGTCCCATGGTTTAAAATCACAACATAGAAAAATTGGAGAACGAACAAAAAATCCAACCCCCTCAATGCTAAGATATGGATACTAAGGTTGTTAACATTGAGTCTATACTCATCGTTATGAATGAAACAATGCAATCACATATCAACTTCTTGAAAATATTAGGTGATTGCCTGGATATCAAGGTAACAAATCCAAACAAGGAGGAATTTACCACCCCCAAAGTGTAGGATGAACACATGTTTCTAGATAATCACAACCCACACTTTCAGGATCACAATTCATGGCACCATTTTCCAAGGTTTGACGTGAACAAATTTGATGGCTCTAACCTTTCAGGGTGGGTTACCCAAATGGAGCATTATTTCTCTCTCCATGGCATTGCTGATGACCTACAAAAACTAAACGTGGGGGTCTTATATTTGGATGTTGAACATTGGTAGTGGTGGCAATGATATAAGAAGGATTATAAAGGATACATTTACTAGACCCAGTTTGTGCAAATACTTTTTGCTCGTTTTGAACATGAAACTCACCATTTGGGACACTTGAAAAAATTATGCCAAATAGGCACAATTATGGAATATATTACCACCTTTGAGAAATTGGAAATATGCACAAAGGGACAATTTGATTTATATTTTAAATAATGTTTCATTAGTGGTCTCAAGGAAGAAATTAAAGCACGTAATGATGCAACACCCACAAACATGGTTGGAATCTCGTGATAAATAAGCTAAGACAATGATCAATTCACAAACCAAAATAACTTTATTCACCAATCACCCTAACCCCACATCATCCAACTCATAGCTAGTATACATCCACAAGTTGTCTCCCAAAGAGATGGAAGAACATCAATGCCTTCATCTTTGCTATAATTGTGATAAGAGATATTTCAAATGGCACAATTATAAAGAATACAAAATATTTCAAATGGATGTATCTCCACATGACTACTTATAGGACATTCTTATTGAAGATACTCTTGAACCAACATTGGAAGACACTCCCACCCATGGAATATGAATCCCCCTTGCGAATTTCTTGTGAGGAACCAAAAATTTCTCTCCATGCCCCATTAGGTTTCTCAACACCCTAAACCTTTAAATTGATTGGTTACATCGAGCACCACAAATTTATTGTGTTGATTGACCGTGGAAACACCCACAACTTTATCCATAGGAAGGTGACACAAGACACCCATTGTTATGTACGTCTTGTTATCACACAATCTGTACTTTCCCAAAGCCCAAGGAAAATAGGTAAGATTGGCATAACAACAGGATTTCCTACCACTGTCACCTTAGTAGGATATCCCCACGTTTTAGGAGTAAGAGAGAATCTACCCCAGGGGAGGTGTCCCCGGTGACCTAATGGGTTGGGTAAATCTAAGCGAAAGGATAATAAGTACCCCCCTTCTCACTAGTCACTCATATCAAGAGGTTTCAAGGTTTATGTCTCAAAGGATGAAGAAAGTGAAGAAGATGAAGTGTACCTACCCAAAACAAGACAACAAAGAACAAGTATGGAATTTTCAAGTGAAAATATGATATTAGAGCTTCAAGAGACAGTAAACCAAATGAAAGTATGCTAGCTGATATAAAAGTGCAGTAATAGACAAGTTTACAACAACAATTAATAAAATACAACAACTGTAAAATTTACTATTCATAAATGCTTGAAAAGATAATGAAAATGTGGCATTTAGTGTATATAATGATAACAATTGTTGGCCCTGGGTTATGGAAGGAAGTGAAGAATGAGGAATAAAAGGGAAAAAGAGAGCTTCGCGGGAGACACAGTGACTATCACTGGATCGAAGCGAGCAAAAGAACAGAAAAGATGGAGCGAAGTGCGGAAAAGCAAGCCGTTGGATGAGGGGATCGAGGAAAATAGATCAACAAGGGAGAGGGATCGAGGATGACTTAGAAAGTGGGAAAAGTCACCGTTGGATTCTTTGGAACACCACGCGAGAAGGAAGGAAAGACAGGCTGGCGAAGCCTGGAAAACGAGGGTCAAGTTGACCTAGGGTTTTAGACACCTAGGGTTTTGGCACCTAGGTTTTGGTCTAAGGCTGTTAGTGAGGTATTATAATGTATAAATAAAGGTCAAGGGGACCTGGGTCATGTGGTTCATTGAGTATTGGTATGATATTGTTGTTTATCTAGCTCTATTATTGTGTGAGAGATTATCATATTGGGGGAGAGAAGTGATGAGAGAGAGAGCCTTCTGGTATTGTAAGATATTCAACTGTGTGTGAAGATAGAGTCCTATAGCTGGGTGCATAGGAAGGGGAGAGAAAGAGAGAGAAGAAAGAAGATCTTCTAGTTGAGAGAGCAGACAGAAACTATATGCTTTTCCTTAATAAATCATAAGCACAGTTCTATGGACGTATCCCTGGAGAGGGGGTGAACCACATATACCCTATGTTGTGGATGTGTGATTGATGCTTTGATCTCTGTTGCTATTGTATTATTGTTTGCATTGTTGTGTTAGATCAGATCTATAGCTATGAAGGAAGGATATAGCTAGTTTATGATAGATGCATATTATGTTGTTGTTGCAATAAGAACCACTTGATATTCCCCTGGTTGTAGACATCTCTGTCCTGCAACCCCCTCATAACTTCTTCGGGTGAGACTGCATCTGCTTTGCAGGTGCTGCCGAAAGGGCCAATAGCTAGGGCTTGTTGGTGCACTCTTGGAGCTGAACCCTGGGTCTGCCCCTATGCCAACAAATGGTTCCATTGTCGGGACACGAATCTTTTTAAGGGAATGTCAAGGTGGTTCCCATTGAAGAAAGAGATTCATAAGTGGGTAGAGGATCAAGAGAAGGACTTTGCTGAAGCCTAGAACAAGAACCCTAAAATAAGCACTGAATATTAGCTACAAATATACATCTTCACCGACATTCACGATATCTTCTTTGGAGGAATCCATCAGGAGATACATAAGTGGTTGGCTAGGTTAGCTGACACACAGTTTGAAATCAGATCTAGACCCCCTGTGGTTTGGACACTAGCATTGATCCAGAAGGTCAAGAGAGTCGACAATGCTGTATCTAGAATAGTAGATCACTGGTTTGATAGTACCATCGGAGGATATATCACTGAGTTTGTTGTTGACAGAACAAAATCGTATAGTCAAGCCGAGAGATACTTTTTCAAGGGACCCAGAGGAAAATTGTTGAACTTTTTGAATCTAAGAATCAAGATGCTCTTGCATGAAAAACACATCTTGAAGATACAATAGATTGATAGGACCTAAAAAGGCTAATGTTCAAGATCTCGGACAACGACAATGACATAGAAGCAGGACATACGCGTAGTGGGAAAGTATTCCGCGGAGTTCACCTTGAGAATTTGTTTAAGCAAAACTACGACAAAGACGGTTTCTACAGTGGAGAAGAGGCAGATCTAATCGACGAAGAGCATCCAGAGCCCACTAGAATAGAAGAAGGGGAAGCTGAAGAACTACACCAAAGTGAGCCAGAAATCTCAGGAACTGTGCGAACTACTGAAGTAAGTAACGTTAATCCTCCTGTTGTCTCAACAATACCTAGCAGTCATAATAGTTAGAACCACTAGAGTCTTCAGAGTACTGTTACCAGTAGCCCAACATCTACTTAGACAAGAACCCTAGTCAGCTTTATGGAAGATGAAATGAAACTCTCTATCTTTAGAGGAGATGGATCTGAAGATCTAGATTAGCATTGGCTTCTGTGTGAGGCTGTATGGAATATTAAAATTATCACTGATGAAGCCATCAAGATAAACTAGTTCAACACCACGCTAAGGGACCACACACTGAGATGGTACATGAAACTTGTCCAAGGACTGGCACAACCTAAGCCCCTGAATGAGATCAAGAATGTGATGATTGCAGAGTTTAAGAAACCTAAGTCAGAGTCACATTGTATTATGGAACTAAAAGAAATTAAACAAAAGGTAGTAGAACCTGTTTGGGAGTTTGACCAAAGATTCAAGATCCTGACAGGCCAATTAACTTTCCAGATCCCCGATGAATAGAACAAAGAGTGGTTCATCACTACACTGTTATCACACATAAGAATCCCTTTGATGTAGCATAAGATTGCATCTCAGGAATAAGCTTTGGAGATCACCCTGAAGCTTGAATCAACACTGATGGGAGAATCTAGCTCAGGCATTAGCCAGATCATGAGCCAGCTAACTAGTTTGTCTTTACAGGTTGAGGATATGAAGAAAGATAAGGGAAAAGGAAAAAGGGAAGATATCTGGTGTGTCAGATGCAGATATGAAGGCCATGATAAGGAACACTACCCTTTATTTCATGAGTACTTGGCATCAGGAGCATTGAGCCCCTTAAAGAAAGTTAACCTACCATGGTGCAAGGTATGCAGAAATAGGCATTGCCCAGGTGAGTGCTATTACATGCAGAAGTATGTACAGAAACCCACAAACTGTTGATACTTAGAACACATCACCAAAAGACTTCATCCTCCCTTGAAATCCGGCCTTCTTTTACTTCTTATTCCCTTTGAAATTCGACTTGTATCAAATGAATGTATAATGATGTTTATTTATACCATTTATGTCACTTCCTTTTAACATTAGGTCCGACTTGACACTTTCTTATTTTGTAATTCTTTTCTTTAATTATCTTCAGGGCCTACATGTACAATTCAC
>ML794749.1:67022-83381 GCA_009831015.1 Picea engelmannii | reverse complement strand
AAATGAATGTATAATGATGTTTATTTATACCATTTATGTCACTTCCTTTTAACATTAGGGCCGACCTGACACTTTCTTATTTTGTAATTCTTTTCTTTAGTTATCTTCAGGGCCTACATGTACAATTCACTTTGTCATCTTCAAAAATTCATTTCTCCTGAACCATGAGGATCCATGTGACGTGCCACATACCACCAGAAACAACATGATGTATATTATCCATCCATGGGTGTTGTATATGCATGTGCATTTTCCTTCATGTCCAAATACCTTCATCAATCTTGCGGTCCAAAACCCATGACTAGGGTTGACATCAATGACAACAACCAATCTTCCAACAACCACAAACTTGTATTGTACATTCTGTAAATCAGTGGGGCATGATGATCATGATTGTAGAGCTTATGATCTCATGCATGAAAGGTCGAGAGACATATACAAGATTTAAGGTGAAGTACAACAAGAGGGAAACACTCCGCAGTACAACTCTCCGAGGAGAGGAAATTTCACTCCTCGCAGTGGCTACAGAGGACGATGATGAGGAGAAAGTATGGGCCAAGGCTGAGGACAAATAATCTGTTACAACTACTCACAGCCAGGTCATTTAGCAAGGGATTGTCAGAATCCTTGCACAACCTGTAGTTACTATAACTCCTTTGAGCATGTCATATAAGAATGCCCTGTGCTGCTGGCTAAACTTTAGGGAAAAAGAGGACCCTAGTAGAACCCACAAGTACAATTGATATATGATGAACCTCACGAAGTAGACCCTAGAGTCATTGTTATTACTCGAGGAGGCACTGCTACAGGAGAAGATAGAGCAACCCAAGGAAGGAATGAAAATGACCACGGAATGAGGAAAGCTACAGAAAAGACCCCAATGTTCGATGCTAAGAAAGAAAGGCAGATATTCGAGGAGGCAAGGAAAGAGTTCAAAGGAGATCAAAGATATTCATTAAAGAGACAACTAGAAATAAAAGAATATGGTATGCCTCAGGCGTTTGATCCATCTGCGTCACCAACAAAAGAGAAAGAGGTAAGAAAACTCATGGAATTCTTGCACACTTGTGTTAAGTTGATTCAATATAAAGGCGTTGTACAAGAATTACAAGATTTAATCAAGCAGTATGAAATAGGAAAAATAGACCCCTTGTTGAATAGAGCAATGCACCAAATTGGAAAACGGATAAGGACAAATAAAGAATTTCACTTGAATGCTCAGATAAGAGAGTATGAGGTAGACTATGTGGTCCTTGACTTAGGGTCATAAGTCAATGTCATGACGAAGCTGACGTGGGCATTGATGGGAAAACCCAAGTTGATATATTCCCCTATCAGGCTTCGCATGGCTAACCAACAAGCTGTCATCCCATTTGGACGATTAGAGCATGTACCAGTGGAAATCGATGGGGTAAGAACCTTTGTAGATTTTGAGGTAATTGAAATTGTTGATGATAGCTGCCCTTACCTTGCGTTGTTAGGAATTGATTGGGCCTTCGACAATTCCATTGTTGTTGATTTAAACAAAAGATGCATGACATTTGAGAAATATGGCCATAGGGTCGTTGCACCTTTAGATCCAGATGAAGGTCCATGATACACAAAACCTGTTAGAGAAGAAGAACACGCATTTGAATTGGAAAACATCTACAAATTAACAACCAGACAACATGATTATATCAACCCTACAACTGACGGAAATATGAGCTGGCGAAGTGACAACACATGTTCATCCGATTCAGAAGAAGCATTGGAAAACTGGCAAAACCAGATGTACGAAGTATCTACAAGAAGATGTGCTAGGCTAACCAGAGAAGTTCGCTGGATTGACACAATAGTGAGTAATCTACCCACATTTGATGGATTGAACCCCTTAGAAAACATCTTGTCAGAATTTGAGACAAGTGTACCAACACAACAGAGGTTGTTGGTAATGGATGAGGCCATGAAAGCCACACCAACAAGATGGTGGGGGACACATAAAAACAATATTACAGACTGGACACAATGTCGAACTCTGATGACAGCGAGGTTCACAACACAAGAAGGAAGCTGCAAAGCATGGTACACAGGTCGAAGATGCCCAAAGGACCATGTACAAAGCTACAAAGAGGCCTGGAGTGACATTCCTAGAGAACAATGGGTACACAGATTCATCAATATGCTGGATACCACCCCGGTTAACTGGTACCTTCAAGCAGAGCTATGCCTTGTCACTTTAGAATGGGAAGGTATGATCCAGAATTTTATAACCACCTTTTTGTTTGACAATGAATTTCCTTCTGTAGATCAAGCACTACAGATGATGAGATAGAAAGTATTTGAGGAGGCATCTATCCTCCCCTTGGAGCAAGAAGTGGATGAATGGACTGCACCCCTCTAGAAACTGCAGTAGTGCTACAATATCAATGCCGACGAAGACAATGATCCAAGGAAGGTGAATATCGCAGAAACAGAAGATCAGAGAGATGTGGAAGGTCCAGGAGTGGAACTGCCATTCATTGAACAACCGATAAAGATAAAGAAAGTCAATATCATAGCAGAGGAGACACCGAAGCTTGCCAATGTCAGAGATTACTGGGACACTGCTACCATTGACAAAATCACAGAATCATTGCATGAGTATCAGGACTTGTTCCCAACCAAGTTCACTGATATGAAGGGAATCAAAGGACCTATGGGAGAAATGAGAATACCTTTGAAACTATATGTGAATCCAGTCAAGCGAAGACCCTATAGATTGAACTTGAAATATAAGGAAAACTTGAAGATTGAGCTCAACAGAATGCTGGAAGCAGGGATTATTGAACCTATTGAAGAGTCATAGTGGAACAACCCCATGGTAGTGCAAGATAAGAAGATAGGTGAGATAAGGATTTGCGTAGATCTCAGGAAGCTAAATGATTCTTGTCTACATGACCCCTTCCCTACACCTTTCACAGATGAAGTGTTGGATAATGTGGGAGGCCAAAAAGTATACTCTTTTACAGATGGGTTTTCAAGATACCATCAGATACGCATCGCCAAGGAGGACCGTGATAAAACTAAATTTTCCATAGAGTGGAGATCCTACCAATACACAGTAATGCCATTTGGACTGAAGAATGCCCCAACCATCTTTTCCAGGGTGGTGGTTGAAGCATTCAAATAATTTTTGCATAAGTTTTTAGAAACATACTTTGATGACTGGACTGTTTTTATTTTGTTGAAAAATCATATCGAATGTCTAAGGCTAATGATGGATAAATGCAGGCAGTGTCAAATTGCTTTGAATTTGAAGAAGTGCATATTATTCTCACCATTTGGAGTATTATTAGGTCATATTGTATGCAAGCAAGGATTGTTGGTGGATCCATCCAAAATCGCAATTATAGTTGATTTACCACCACCTACATCAGTCAAACAACTGCGCATTGCGCTAGGACATATTGGCTGTTACAGGAAATTTATCAAAGGATATGCTCAGATTACTATGCCAATGGAGAGGTTATTAAATAAACACTATTAGTTTGGTTGGACAGACGAATTCCAGCAGAGCTTCGACACACTGAAACAAAAGATGGTCACTGTGCCTATTATAGTCTTTCCCAACTATATCAAGGAATTTCATGTGCAGGTTGATGCATCTTCTATTTCATTAGGAGTAGTACTGGCACAACCTGGAGAAGGGGACATTGATCATCCATTAGCATTTTCCAACAAAAATCTCTCCACAGCTGAAATCAATTACACTACTGCAGAGAGAGAGGGACTAGCCATGGTGTATGCATTACAAAAATTCCTCCACCACTTGTTGGGAGGACACTTTAAAATGTTTACTGATCACTCCGTGCTGAAATACTTAGTCAAAAAGCCAGTGTTTGGGGGGAGAATATGTAGATGGCTTCTCCTATTTCAAGAATATTATTTTGAGATCATAGTTAATCCAGGAAGAATGAATAAGGGCCTAGACCACCTGTCAAGGTTGGAGCATGGCGAAGAACCTACTAGTTTAGAGGACACACTACCAGAGGCACAACTTCTCGCCATTAGAAATATTGATGACCACTTCACAGACATAGTCCAGTTCCCGTCAACAGGAATAGCTCCAACATAATACACAATTCTGCAGAAGAAAAAACTAGTGGTGCATGCTGCAGATTTTTTACTGGTAGCTGGTCAGCTATGTAAAATGGGACCTGACGAGATCCTAAGAAGGTGTGTGATGGAGGAAGAACTCCCTATGATCCTCGAAGAAGCTCATGAAGGCATTGCAGGAGGAAATTATGTAGGAAAAGCAACTGCGCAGAAGGTTCTGCGAGCTGGCCTTTGGTGGCCTACGTTACACAGAGATGCTAAAGAATATACTAAAGAATGCGATGTATGCCAGTGAGTTGGAAAACCATCCTGAAGAGATGAGATTCCATTAGCACCGCAGATGACCCTACAAGCATTTGAAAAATGGGCCATTGACTTCGTGGGACCCATAAACCCACCAGGAAAGCGCACAGGAGCAAGACATATTATCACTGTGATAGAATACCTGACTAGATGGGATGAAGCAAGAGCAGTCAAGGACTGTAGTGTAGCTACAACTACGTGGTTTATATTTGATGACATAATAACCAGGTTTGGATGCCCTAAGGTCCTTATGAGTGATCAAGGTACACACTTCATCAATAAGACAGTTGAAGCCCTGACTGAAGAATTTGCAGTCCACCATCAGAAGAGTACACCTTATCATCCATAAGCAAATGGATTGGTTGAAGCATTCAATAAGATCTTGGAGATAACATTGACAAAGATTTGCAGTGTGAACAGGGATGACTGGGATTTAAGAGTACCAATAGTACTCTGGGCTTATAGAACCACTTGCAAGAAATTAACAATGTAGACCCCTTTCAAGTTGGTTTATGGTCTTGAAGCTGTTGTCCCAATGGAGTACTTGGTACCAAGCTTAAGAATTGATGCATTTACATACATGGATGATATTGGAGCCATTCATGAGAGGCTAGCATAGTTGGTCGAACTAGAAGAAGACAAATTCATTGCAGGCTTCCATCAACAAATTCAGAAGGAACGAGAAAAGGCCTATCATGACAAACACATCAAGAAGAAGATATTCAGGCAAGGTGATTTAGTCCTGCTATATGACAATAAATTTATCAAAAACCCAGGGAATTTCATAACGCATTGGCTCAGACCATATGAGATTGCCTATGTTACAGAAGGAGGAGCTGCACAGCTGAAGACATTGAAAGGAGATTGGAAGGAAGGCTTGGTGAATGGGAGTCGACTGAAGTTGTACTATGACAACCAACTGCCTTGCAGCTCTCAGTAGAATCAAGAAGACAAGGGTACAGGTACCAGGTGCAGTTGAAATTGGGTACCAAACACAGAAAATACAACCTACACAAGGATGGAAAGGAGGCATAAAGCAGAAAGCAAGGGTTGCATTGCACAGTCGAAAGTCAAAGAAAAACAAGAGGATCAGATATCAAGTGACTTGGGACAAGTCACATGTGAGTGTTGGGGGCTTGTTGGCCCTGGGTTATGGAAGGAAGTGAAGAACGAGGAAGAAAAGGGAAAAAGTGAGCTTCGTGGGAGACACAGTGACTGTTACTGGGTCGAAGCGAGCAAAAGAACAAAAATGATGGAGCGAAGTCCAGAAAAGAAAGCCATTGGATGAGGAGATCGAGGACGACAGATAAAAAAGGGTGAGGGATCGAGAACAACTCAGAAAGTGGGAAAATCCACCGTTGGATACTTTGGAACACTGCATGAGAAGGAAGGAAAGACAGGTTGGCGAAGCCTAGAAAAAGAGGGTCAAGTTGACCTAGGGTTTTAGACACCTAGGGTTTTTGTATTTAGGGTTTTGGTACCTATGTTTCAGCCTAAGGCTGTCGGTGAGGTATTGTAATGTATAAATAAAGGTCAAGAGGACCTGGGTCATGTGGGTCATTGAGTATTGGTATGATATTGTTGTTGATCTAGCTCTATTATTGTGTGTGAGATTATCATATTGGGGTAGAGAAGTGATGAGAGAGAGAGCCTTTTAGTATTGTAAGATCTTCAGCTGTGTGCAAAGATCAAGTCCTGTAGCTGGGTGCAAAGGAAGGTGAGAGAAAGAGAGAGAAGAAAGAAGATCTTCTAGTTGAGAGTGCAAACAAGAACTGCATGCTTTTCCTTAATAAATCATAAGCACATTTTTGTGGACGTAGCCCTAGAGAGAGGGTGAACCACATATACCCTGTGTTGTGCATGTGTGATTGATTCTTTGATATGTGTTGCTATTGTATTATTGTTTGCATTGTTGTGTTAGATTGGATCTATAGCTATGAAGGAAGGATCTAGCTAGTTTACGATAGATGCATGTTATATTGTTGTTGCAATAAGAACCACTTGATATTCCCCTGGTTGTAGACATCTCTGTCCTGCAACCCCCTCATAGCTGCTTCGGGTGAGACTGCATCTGCTTCGTAGGTGCTACTGAAAGGGCCAGTAGCCAGAGCTTGTTGGTGCTCTCTTGGAGATGAACCCTGGGTCTGCCCCTGTGCCAACAACAACTTGTCACAAGCAAATTCTGAAATGTTAGCAATTAATGTTGAGTACGTAGAAAATTTGCTGCAGTTAGATGGTTGTAGGAAACATTTATAACAACAACAATAAAGTTATATATCTAGGCTAATTTAGTGTTAGACTTAGTTAGCATAGGCTCGAGAGAATAAGGTTTGAGTGTTTGATCAATATTCCAACAAGAGAGAAGTGAGAACTAGTGCCTTTTAGGTTTTATGGAGTCAATTATATCAGCACAATAACTTGGGGAAATAATAATGATTATACTTGTCTAAGAGATGAAAAGGTGGAAGATTAAGGAGTAACACCTTAAGTCCTCAAGTACCAAGACCTTAAGAGAAGGTTCAACTAGGGTGTAGGCACTTATAGGCCTAGTGATTTCCCCTATCCTTAGACTCTTGAAATATTTAATGCAATAAGAACTAGACAAAGATTCTAAAGTGTTAGCACTTTAGGGCTCTAGAAGTTTGTCTAGACAAGATCTTCTTAGGCAAGACTAGCAAAACAAAGAGAAATAAATAATCACCTTATGTTTCTTACTCCTAGGGTTTTCAAGCAAGCAATTTCATAATCTTAAATCTGAACAAGTAAACATACCATAAACACTTTTCATGAAATGAAAATTGCAGATTTACTTACTTCACCAAGAATAATCAAACATAAAAAGCCGTAGATTTGCCAAAATTCCACCAAGAAATGATCCAAGATGCATCCAAACAAGTATCCAAGCAAGTGTGGCTCAAAAATTTCAGCCAAGTATCCCCAAAAAGGGTGCCACTTTCAGTCCCCCTCTTGTGAGAGGTGAGTTATTATGAAAATGAATGTCACTTTTTGTTTATTTATACACAAACTTGACCTTTAATTACTTTAGGTCAAGGAATCAGGTCTGACCTTGAACATTTACTTCAAAAATTATTTTTACACAAAATTACATTAAAATCCTTGTAAGGATGATTTCATGCTCCTTTAGGGTGACGTTGATCCCCATAGGTGGGATGTTGGGAAAGGATTATGTAGGGCTAGGCCTCCAAAGGCCTTAAGTTATTCCCACACATGAAAATACCTCATCAATGTCCTTGAAATATCAAACCCTAGCCTTGGGTGACATCTAGGGATACTAGGGTGACATCTAAGGCCTCCAAGGGCTAACATCTAGATGCAAAGAGTTGGGAAAAATTCATCCAGACCTGTTAAAGTGCCTCAAAAGGAAACAAACTCTTCTAACATCATGCAAGATGGTCACCTCTGTCTTTCCCCAAGCATGGGGTCTCTGCATCCATCCGTCGGATTCAATCCCTCATGAAGGTTCGAACTGATCATCTCCTCATAAATACCTATCCAGTGGGCTAGGTCCTGTAAATGAAAACAGATACACCCTCCAAGGGTCCAGGAGTCACAAGTATCATAGCAAGTAAATCACATATAATAATCAAAGCACCCGAAAATGTGCATCATCCCCCCCTAAACCAAGCAAATACTCAAGGATGTTATACAACTTGCCAAATTTAGGTTTGGAAAGGGTCTTAGGATGCCATATTGGGTCAATAACTCCTAGGTCTAGGGTGTTTCCTAGGTGTATCCTATCCTATTCCTGTGTGTATGTGAGATGGTGTGGGGTAAAATTTTAGGCATGGGGTTCATGACATACAAGGGTTTGTATTTTCTTACCTATGGGTACCTTTGTGGAGGGAGAGCTGCCCCTTGCCCTCAATGAAATTTTTTCAAGCCCATTTGTTTTGCATTCTCATTCTTAGCTTTTTCTTTCATGTTTCTTTCATGTTTCAAGGAATTAGTTGGAAGCCACTTTGTTGGTTTGGTGTTCAGATATGATAGTGTCATTCACAAATACCTCACAAAAATGATAAGACTGGCTCGTTATGAGACCCCCTTTCCCTCAGTCATGTAACTAAGAGCCGCTACCCTAGCTTGGTGACCAGATGATGGTAATGTCATATTGCTAAATATATATGATCATGATACTCTGGTTCGTGATGAGACTTCCTATCCCCCAGCTGACACCTTGAGTAGTCATTATCATTCATTTTGTGGGTCCCCCATTTCTTACATAGAAGCATTTCATTTATTTCTAGGGGATCCTTAGGTGAAGAATCTCAAAGGTTTTATGAATGGATTTTATCTTTTTCCAGCTACTTTTACCCTCTAGGTCTTTAGCCCCTTCTTCCCATGTGGTAAGGTACAATCCCTTCTTGGGTAAATACACTTGAAGATCCCAAAAGGCTAGGGAGATGGAGGGAAAAAGTATGGAAAGTGACAAGTATGAAGGGGAATGGATGATGAATTTTCAAGGAACCACTCAGTAGAAACCTATTCCTGAGGGAAACCAACTTACTATGACACAATAACACACCCCTCATGTTTTAATAATCCAAAGAGCATAAATTCCAAGCAAATGTTCTGAAATAAATAAATATCATTTGCAACATGTTCAAATGCTTTAAATATCAGAGTGATATGTACCATGATACATGGGCTCATTACCTCATGGAGAAAGACCCAATTTCTTGTGGGAACCAGGATGATGTGGTGGATGCTACTATTGGTGATGTGTAGGATGCATTAATGAAAAGAAGGGCCCCTCCAGGGCTATGCTTTGTCCATCTGGCTCTCGTCACTCCATGTCTACAACCTTCAGGCCTTGAGATATGATCTCCTTAGTTACCCCTAGGTTGGGGGTAACACATCCCATATCTAATTTTTAAATTATGATCACCAATTGCGGTATGATGAAATGTGGGGATTGACATGAATGTGAAACTACAAATTGGTGAGAATCATCTAAAATATCACATGTTTTCTATTGACATGGGTAATTGTGATATAGTTCTTAGGGTAGAATAGTTACACACTTTGGGACTAGTCACCATGGATTTCAAAGAATTATACATGAAATTCACACAGGAAGGGAAAAAACATACCCTCAAGGCGATTGCATCCAATTCTCCTAAAAGTATCACCTTTCATCATATGAAGAAGTTATTGAAGAAAGGCCACTCGGGTGTTATTGCATAGTTCAATGCCATACAATTAATTGCCACCACACCACAAGAGATTCACCTTGATTTGTATCTAGTTCTCTCTAAGAATCAAAAGGTATTTGAAATGCCACAAGGTTTACCACCTTCATGTGGGGATCATGACCATGGTATTCCCATAACTCTAGGTAGTCAAACACCCAATGCATGTCTTCATTGGCACCCTTTTTCATATAAAATGAAATTGAAAATATCATTAAGGAATTGTTGGAGGCGAGAGTAATATGTCTCGGTACAAGCCCTTATTCATCACACGTGGTCATGGTATTAAAGAAGGAAGGTACTTGGCACATGTGTCTTTATTTCTTGGCTCTCAATAAGTTTATTATCAATGAAAAATTTCCTATCTTGGTTATTGATGACCTCTAGGATGAAATTCATGCAACCAAGTTTTTCACTAAACTTAACCTTCATTCTGGCTACCACTAGATCAGGATGAAAGAGGCAGACATCACTAAGAGAAATTTCCATACACTTGAAGGTCATTATGATTTTTTAGTGATTCCTTTTGGCATTTGCAATGCTCCATCAACCTTCTAGAGCCTCATGAACACAATCTTTTGACCATTCCTACACAATTTTGTGCTAGTATTATTTGATGATATTTTGATGTACACCAAAACATGGAAATACCACATAGAGCATGTTTATAGAGCCTTGAAACTCCTACAAGACCACCAACTATTCATAAAACTATCCAAATGTGCTTTTGGGGCTTAAGAGGTTGAATACTTGGTTCACATAGTAAGTCAGGAGGGAGTATGAGTTGATTCCAAGAAATTCACAGTTATGCAATATTAGCCTTGTGTTCCAAAACCTTGAAGAGCTTGTGTGTATTATTAGGGCTTATAGGCTACTACATGAAGTTTGTGATTTTTTTTGGAAAAATTACTTCTCTGTTAATCTCGCTACTAAAAAAGAATGCCTTTGTTCGGAATGAGGCCGATGAATATGATTTCTTAGCTTTAAAGGATGTCATGTGCCAGACTCAAGTATTAACAATGCCACATTTTACTAAAACGTTTTCCTTGGAATGTAATGCCTTGGATAGAGGTCTTAGCACAATATTGATGCAAGAAGACCACCCCTTGGAATTCACCATTAAGCGATTATGTGATTGAAATTTGGGTAAATCCACATATGAGAAAGAGATGATGGCCATCCCACATGTAGTAGAAACCTGACACCCATATCTCATAGATAAATGTTTACAAATCAAGACTAACCATGATAGTATAAAGTACTTTCTCAAACAAAGATTATCCTCACCAGAGAAACATAAGTGGGTCACCAAGAAACTAGGGTATGCTTATGAGATTATCTATAAGAAGGGTAAAGAAAATGTGGTAGTTGGTGAATTATCCTAGGAATTTGAGGAGGATGGATCCCCCTTTTCCTTGTTTTTACTCATTCTATGTTAGCTCGAGGAAGCCCTTCAAGAATGGTTGAAAGTTGATACTATCATTCAACTAATATATAGGCTTTAGGAATATCCAAACCCTCCTAAGGTGTATACATGGTAGCTAGATACATTGTGATATACATGATATGTTATCCGCCATTCCTAGGGATAACTAAGGAGATGTTGTCTCGAGGCCCTCAGTTTGTAGACATGGAGTACCAAGAGGTAGATGAGCAGGTAGGGGCCCCTATCATACCATGCATCACTACTCTATCGATGGTAGTGCCATCCACCATACCCATCTTGGACCACATGAGGTAACAAGTCTAGTATCGTGATAAGTTTCATTTTAATATTTGAAGTATTTAAATATGTCTCAAAGGATCCTTTCTTGATTCTGAAAACATTTTCTTGGAAATTATGATTTTTGCACTATTTCACCTTGGTGAGTGTCATGGTTTCCTAGTAAGTGGAAACCCTGAGGGAAATGGTTTCTACTAGGGGGTCTCCTTGAAGGGTCATCGTACCATCCCGATCATACTTTCCACCTTCCATCACTTATTCCTCTTCACTTCCCCATCTTTTAGGTTTTCAGGCTTATTGACCCAAGAAGGGCATGTACCTCATTTCATCGGAAGAAGGGGCTACTAGGCTCAAAGGTGCCCTAGCAAAAACATCATGCAATAAAATATCACCCTGGTATCTTGAGTGCAATGAAACACTTCTCAAAAAAGTCAAGGACCCATAAAACAAATAACTAATTAATCAATAACACTTTCCAAGGTAGAGCATTTGTGGGCTATGCATTTCCTTTTTAGTGCCCCTTATTGTATTCAACTTGGAAAGGCATGCGAACAAAGGTAGAGAGTACGTGGGCTATGCATTTCCTTTTTAGTGCCCCTTATTGTCTTCAAGTAGGTGACACATGCAAAATAAATGGCTAATAAAGGGCTTGGAAAAATATGCTTTAAAAACAAGAAGAGGAAAAGGATTTTTCTATCCCTCAACAAAGGAGCCCATAAATGAGACAATATGAGCCCTTATATGTCATGAAACCCCATACCTAAAAGTTTAACCCCATCCACCCCACATTCACTACATGACCTAGAAATGATTCTCCTTGGGAATATACCCTACTTGAGGAATTGGTTCACCCAATAGGGCATTATGACAACCCTCCCATATCTAAATTTGGTAAATTGTATAAGGCCTTTGAGAATTTGTTTATTTTGAAATACGAGGATTTGATGCACATTTTCAGGTGGTTCTTGTATTATATATGACTTACTTAGCATGATATTGTGACTTGTGGACCCGTGGAGGGTTTACTTGTTTGTATTTGTAGGTCCTTGACAGATGGAAGTTTGAACATGGAGGCACAAGGTTCCTTGGACCTTCATTTGGGGTGAGAATCCCACAGGTTGGATGATGCACCCCCTCTCCTTGGACAACATAGATGAGGGATGTTTCCTTTGGAGGAATTTGATTTTCTATTGGAGGTGACTCACTAGCCTTCCCAACCCCAACGTTTTCCTTTGGAGGCCATACTCTTCTCTTTTGGGGCATGATGTCATCACTTGGAAGGCTAGGGTTTGATGTTGATGTGGCTTGGATTGATGGAGAGAGAGAGAGACTTGACATGCATATAACACTTATTAGCAGGATATATGGCGTTTGGAGGCCCAACGATTTTCACCATAGGCCAAAACTTCGCTCCTAGTGGCCCAACATCACCCTTTAGGGCATGATGTCACCCCTAAAAGGGGATTTTCTTTTTGTAAATTTGAATTTTAAAGTTGTAAAGAAAAAAAAGAGGAGGTCAACCTCCCTAATTTATTGTTGAGATTTTTAATTGTGGACACATGGGTTTTAGGTGACCTCCTATAAAAAGAGGTCACCCCATTGTCATTTTGAACATAACTCACTTGAGAATTTCATATTGTTGGCTGAATTTTTTTCCCTACTAGGGAAAGTCACATCTCTCTCTCTCTATTAGGCTTTTTGGATGCTACTACTTGTTTATTGGAGGAATAATCTAGGCTCTATATATTGGATGCTTTGTTCTTGGTCTCGTGATGGAATATTATAAGTAAATAAGGGTTTATCTTGCCAATTCTTGGACTAGGTAAGGAATTTATGCTTTGTGTTGTTTCTTTCTTGGTTGCAAGGTCAATTTTTTTAAGCTCTTGGAGGAGTATAAAGGCATACACCCTTCACTAATATCTATCACGATTGTCTTGGATAAGATATTTTGAAAAGGTTGCTAGGAGGAGTAAAAAGGCTTACACCCTCCTAGATTTACCTTGCTAAGTTTTGTTTGTTGTAGGGAGTAAAAAGGATTACACCCCTAGAGAAGTAACAAACCCTATATCTTACACAAGAGAATCCATTAACCCAATTGAGAATGCACTAATATAATTCGCATTGGAGATATAGAATTATTGCATTGGTATATGTGAATTGTTGAGATATTGGAGTTGTCTTAGTTGGAATTGATTATACATGCTATAAGCTTGTTTGTGCCCTAAGGGCGTCTTCTTTAGACAAATGATTCTCTTTTCTGTTATAAAATAATGCTACACCCATTAGGGATGCTTCAAAATCACTCTTTCATTATCTATTGTGTAATATACCTAAAGTAATGACTTATCATAGATAATTGTTCTACCAGTTATTGGCTAATTTTTGGGTGGTTTACTTGCTGATTTATGTGGCTAGATTTTGCTGTTGTAGCAATTTTTTTCTAAAGCCACTTGGCTGTTATAATAGCTTGCTGATAACTCTTAATAAACAACCCTTAATGACATCAAATTCTCTTTAAACATTGGATGTTTGACTAGTCATTGCTAGATTTATTTTTGATATTTTATACTATATTTTGAATGGTTAAATTTGCAACTATTGTTATCATTTGTTGCTGATATATATATTTCCATACTGCTGCAATTTGGGACAGAAAGGGTTCTTGCTTTATCCCCTTTGGTTTAAGGCTTGTATATGTATCATTTGTCTTGTTCTAGACAGGGATAGCATTGCCATGTAAGTATTCAACACTTGGAAACCTTTTATCCTTTCACAAGACTCATCCTCAAGCCTTCCATATTCTCCAAACTTGACCTATAGGGGTGTTCATCATCATCATCTCACTTTCCATCTCAATCCACCTAAGGTCACCGAGATTCCCCCTTTGTGTTGATTTATCATCACTAAAGCAAGGTGAGTGTCTATCTAAGGTGATAGTGGGTAGGTACTCTTGTAGTTGTCACACATTCATGAATTCGGTTGGGATTTACCCAAGCTACATATTGTGTGATAACATTTTGGTGCCGTTTCCGGGGAGAATTTTGAATCCTTTTTCGATCCCTAACGACACTTTGGAAAGATTTGATCCCAAAAACTTTACCCATATCTTTCCCAGTGTCTCCATTTGATGGAATTTCCCTTTCCATTCTTGATGAGTCTTTCACTGATCAGGGGATCAAATTTGCTCAATTTTCAAAGTGCCCGGAATGCGATGAAAACAATGCCATTGCGTCCGTCTCGTTTTCCTGATTCCGGCGGTATATTTATTTTCGCGAACGGAGTCCGTATGGAGGAGATATCACGATTTGACCGCCAAGTCAAACAGGGAAAAATTTGGGATGCTGACTGTACCTGTCCGTACAGTCCGTACGGCCACATGGAGGGCCGTACCATCATGCTGACGTGGAAGAGGGCAGATGTGGCGCATTTGTATTGGATGGTTGCCAGCGAATCGGGTGCTGACACGTGTCTCTTCATTTTTTATTAATTTGGTTATGTGTAAAATGTTATGGAGGCCGCGAGGTTTGACCCCCGGACCTCCCACAACATAATGCTTTTACATTTTCCGCTAGCCAACTGTCCATCACATGTTTCTTGTTTGAAAGGCGGGAAACATTGTATTTACATTTTCATTTTGTTTATGTTGGAAAGGGGGGTCGGGCCGGAGCTTAGCCCCGACCCGTGGCTATATAGAAACATATGAATATGACCGTAGCATAAAACTTTCGGCGCGCGTTTTTGTTGTAATATATTGTATTACAACTATATTGTATGTTATATGGTATAAACATATGTTAAACCATGCGCGCGGGATTTGAACCTTTAACACAAGTTTAATACGCATGGGTTTGTATTGCGCGGTTGTAACTTGCGCGGGAAGTTTCAATCCGTTGCACGGTTTTGAAAACGGTCAAACTACTTTTATGCCGCGCCTTTGGTCCCATGGCCATATGACCCAGTGCTGAGGCGGTTAAGGGCTGGAGGTTCCCTAACCGTTCTACGGTTTGGACCGGTGTGCGATTGCGTACGGGTCTTGGTTTTTACGCCTTTAAAGAGCGTGTGTGCTAGGTTGGAAGCACAAGGGTGCAGATTGTAGAACCAGAGGCAGCAAGTTGGAGAAGGAGACTTCAAGGAAGCATATCTTTCTCATTTTTCGACCGTTTCAGGTGCCGAAAGAGCCCAGACAGGGGTTTTGGGACGCTGCGGAGCCATTGAAGCAGTCAGTTTGTTGATTTGAGCACTGTAAGACTTTTTTTTAAGCACTTTGAGCAATTTAATATAAAAGATCCATTTGGAGGTTGGACCAGGAGATGTAGCCCGGAGTGGGGTGAACTCCTTTATCAAGTTGCTGTGTTTATGTCTGATGTTCAATGATTTATGATACTGTCTATGTTTATTTCTACATAAGTAATCCTTTATTATGTGTTGCAAATTGATCCGGTTGCTTTAAACACATAACATTTCACTTGCAATTAATTTAATCAAGTTTATCAAGTCTTCTTCATTTTTAGATCAAGTTGGTATCAGAGAAAAAGTTTTGAAGACTTGATTGTTTGCAAGTTTTGTTTCTGATGCTCACAAGGTTGAAACTCACATGAGGAGAAGGTCAACTTGTGGAGCCAAGTTCTTATCCGACGAGGAGGAAGCAGTTTCATTCACCGCGAGTTGTAGAGAGACATTCACCAAGCATGGCAGATGCAGAAGATCATGAACGTGTTCCAGATGAAGAAGAATATCTCAGGCAGACTCTCATGCAAATGAGAGATATGATGAAGGTCATGATGGGACACATGATGTCGCAGGGTGAAGGATCCAACCCTTCAATGCATAAGGGAGGCGGTGGTGACAAGAATCCAGGCAGAAATGGAGGGAATGGTGCTTCTCCAACACCCTCTCCTCCTCCATCTTCTTCTTCTTCTTCTTCTTCTACCAGTTCGAAGAATCTTCCCCATTCTCCAAAGGGGCATGGTAAAACTCCTTCGCAAATTCCTTCATTAAAGCTTGATATAAAATTTGAGTTGCCAATTTATAATGGAGAAGTTAATG
>ML794749.1:47185-63843 GCA_009831015.1 Picea engelmannii | reverse complement strand
ATGTCGAGAAAGGGTCATGATTATCTTTATGTTGTGGTTGATCGTTTTAGCAAGATGTGTATTTTGATGCCTTGTACTAAGCAGGTCACGACAGAACAAACAACACAGTTGTTCTTTCAACATGTTTGGGTGCATTTTGGATTGCCCAAGTCCATCATTTCTGATCGGGATTCTCAATTTGTTGGAAGTTTTTGGTCGAGTTTGTGGGCACTCATGGACACCAAGTTGAAAAAGATCACAGCTTTTCATCCGCAGATAGATGGCCAGACAGAGGTGGTGAATCGTACAGTGGTACATCTTCTTCGTGCATATTGCAGCAAGCATCCTAATCTTTGGGATGAACATTTACACTACGTTCAACATGCGTACAATCGAGCCAAGCACTCTTCGACTCAGATGTCACCATTTGAGACATGTTTTGGCTATTTTCCCAAGTCACCTTTAGATTTTATCTTTGGGAAAGATATTTTTGTTGATGGGCAGTATGATATTGATCGGGCAGAGAAGTTCATCGAACAAATTCAGTCGATACATCAGGTGGTGCAGGAGCAGTTGGAGAAGAGTCAGGCCAAGTACAAAGCGAGACATGACAAGAATCGTGTTGATCACAGTTTCGAAGTTGGTGATGAAGTATGGATTTACATCAGCAAGGAGAGGCTTAAAGGAGAAGGTAAAAAGTTGAAACCAATTCGATATGGTCCTTCCAAGATTATCGATAAAGTTGGTAATAATTATTTTCGTTTAGATTTGCCTCCATATATGCAGATGTATGCAGTTGTTAATGTTGAGAATTTGAAGTTGTATGAGCCTCCATTGATTGATGATCAAGGAGAGCATGTTCAGATTCCTTCTATAGATGATTTTTCTCCAGAATATCTAACATAACTGCAGGAAGACACCATACTTGACAGAAGGATGAGGACTTCGAAGCGGGGAAATGTGGAGTATTTGCGAGTTGGTCTTAAAGGGATGAATCCAAGCAAGGCCAAGTGGATTGAGGTTGGAAGGGTGAGGGAACTTTACCCTCATCTTCACATAGACTGAGATAGTCTTTTGGAGGTCCAAAAGCTTCCCAATGGGGAGGTGTGATCAGGGGATCAAATTTGATCAATTTTCAAAGTGCCCGGAATGCAATGAAAACAATGCCATTGCGTCCGTCTCGTTTTCCTGATTCCGGCGGTATATTTATTTTCGCGAACGGAGTCCGTATGGAGGAGATATCGCGATTTGACCGCCAAGTCAAACAGGGAAAAATTTGGGATGCTGACTGTACCTGTCCGTACAGTCTGTACGGCCACATGGAGGGCCGTACCATCATGCTAACGTGGCAGAGGGAAGATGTGGCACATTTTTATTGGATGGTTTTCATCGAATCGGGTGATGACACGTGTCTCTTCATTTTTGATTAATTTGGTTATGTGTAAAATGTTATGGAGGCCGCGGGGTTTGACCCCTGGACCTCCCACAACATAATGCTTTTACATTTTCCGCTAGCCAACTGTCCGTCACATGTTTCTTGTTTGAAAGGCGAGCAACATTGTATTTACATTTGCATTTTGTTTATGTTGGAAAGGGGGGTCGGGCCGGGGCTTAGCCCCGACCCGTGGCTATATGGAAACATATGAATATGACCTTAGCATAAAACTTTCGGCGCGCGTTTTTGTTGTAATATATTGTATTACAAATATATTGTATGTTATATGGTATAAACATATGTTAAACCATGCGTTCAGGATTTGAACCTTTAACACAAGTTTAATACGCGTGGGTTTGTATTGCGCGGTTGTAACTTGCGCGGGAAGTTTCAATCCGTTGCATGGTTTTGAAAACGGTCAAACTATTTTTATGCCGCGCCTTTGGTCCCATGGCCATATGACCTAGTGCCGAGGCGGTTAAGGGCTGGAGGCGCCCTAACCGTTCTACGGTTTGGACCGGTGCGCGGTTGCGTACGAGTCTTGGTTTTTACGCCTTTAAAGAGCGTGTGTGCTAGGTTGGAAGCACAAGGGTGCAGATTGTAGAACCAGAGACAACAAGTTGGAGAAGGAGACTTCAAGGAAGCATATCTTTCTCATTTTTCGACCGTTTCAGGTGCCAAAAGAGCCCAGACAGGGGTTTTGGGACGCTGCGGAGCCATTGAAGCAGTCAGTTTGTTGATTTGAGCACTGTAAGATTTATTTTTAAGAACTTTGAGCAATTTAATATAAAAGATCCATTTGGAGGCTGGACCAGGAGATGTAGCTCGGAGTGGGGTGAACTCCTTTATCAAGTTGCTGTGTTTATGTCTGATGTTCAATGATTTATGCTGCTGTCTATGTTTATTTCTACATAAGTAATCCTTTATTATGTGTTGCAAATTGATCCGGTTGCTTTAAACACATAACATTTCACTTGCAATTAATTTAATCAAGTTTATCAAGTCTTCTTCATTTTTAGATCATTCACAAAGTTCATTTGGCAACTCCACCATCCTTAAACCCACCATGCCTTCCCCCAGGAAGATTCAAGCCTTCTAAGGTTTTCTGGCTCACACTTGGTCTAAAAACATTTTCAAACCATTGAACTTGGCTTCCATATCTGGGTACCCCAATACTATGCCCAAAGAGACTCATAAATGGTTTTCAAAATTCACTGGAAATAATGAGGTTATGCCAGAAGACCATATATATGCATTAGGTGTGGCCTTGTTGAATGAAGGTGTGAAACATGAAGATGTTGTGATGAGGATAATAGCCATGTCTCTTTATGAAGATGCCCAGAGATGGTTCAAAGGACTACTTGATAATCAATTGGAATCTTATGATGATTTATCTAAATTACTTACAAGCAGATGGTCAACAAAGAAAGACAACAAAATGCTATTAGCGTAGTTCAATCAAATCAAGAAGGAAAATGAAATAGTGAAAGTGTTTGACACTAGATTTGATAAAATGTATTATCAAATACTGGCCAAACTATGCCCACCAAAATGAGTCATTCGTGTTCTCTGCATACATTCCTTTGAAGTACAATTTGGTTTTATCCTCAAGTATAAAGCACCATACACTTTCAAAAAGGACAAAGAATATAGTGCACAGATTGATGAAAATCTCATTAGCTCAAAGATTGATCCCTTTTAGTTTCCTCATTCCAAGGTGGAAGCAAAAACAAAGACTGAAACAAGCACTGCACTAGAACCAATCACTCTCCTAGTTCATAAGTTTGATTCGATGAATACTTAGTTTGTCTAAAGTCAGAATCAGATTATGAATAGGATGACAACTTTGGAGAGAAATCAGTCCACTCCAAGACCTTAGGTTTTCATACAACCAGACACAGGTTGGAAGACGAGGCTTAAACATGAGGAACAATATCCCGACACATTGAATCCAGTTGGAATGGTCAATACATAAGAGTTTTCATGGTGCTTTCCTTGCAATGGAGCACATTCAGAAGATGACTATGCAAGACAGACATAGGAAGAGGGTTCAGGTTCACAAACTAGATGAATTTTATTGATACAATATTTTCTCTTCAAGATGATGATTATGTACATATTACACCACAACAACTTGAGGAGGTCAGGAAAATGGGGTGGCTTAGACCACTCAACCGACTAGATGAGAACACCAATAATGAATTGAGGAAGAAAGATATTTTGATATATGAAAGGAGAAATAGAGCTCCAGTTCATCTACCACCATCTCCATCCCTCCCACCACAAGAAAAAGTGGATCTACATCAGCCAATGAAAGAAGTATCTTCACCCCCTCCATCGTCAATACATGAATTGCTACTAAAACCCATCGTCATTGATGAAGAGGTTCATTTGAATATATATATATATATATATATATGTGTGTGTGTGTGTGTGTGTGTGTGTGTGTGTGTGTGTGTGTGTGTGTGTGTGTGTGTGTGTGTGCTATCCATGATTGAGAAGATGAATATGTCAGTGCCTATAGTAGAGATGTTCAATATTCCATCTGTTAGAAGAGAAGTCTTAAAGGCATTTAAGGTACCAGATGAAGCTAAATACCCTCCAATGATCTTGAACACCATGTATCACGGACAACAAAGGGAAGATAACCCTCCTTTTTATCTTTCTTTGGGTGTGAATGGTATCAATTTAAACAAATGTATGCTAGATTTAGGAGCCTCAACGAATGTGATGTCTTTGAAGGTCATGGAACAACTTGGTTTGAAGACAATCCACCCATATGGAAATGTGCATGTAATTGATTCAAAGAAAGTGAAAGTGTATGGTCTCATAGAATATGTGGAGGTTTATTTACATGATTTCCCTCATATCATCCTCATTATGAACATAGTGGCGATTGATGTTCCAGAATCTTGGGGAATACTTTTATCAAGAAGTTGGGCTTCTACCCTTGGAGTTTTTCTCAACATGGATCTCACTCATGTGCATATTCCCATGGGGGATGGTACTTTCAAAATTCTATATAGCTAGTAGGTGGTCAAGAAGCATGTGATGGATATGAACCACCCTGATTATCACAGTGATTGTGAGATTGATGTGCCCTGACATATCATTGAATATGATCCACATGACCTGCCCTTTCCACAATATTATTGCATAGACACACTACTTCCAAGGACAGATAAATACAAATAAAATCTTGTAGAATTCCAAGGAAAAGAACCAGGGTCCATCAAGATAATCAAGAAGGAGGAAGACAAGCAAGATAAAAAGCAGAAGCAAGCTATTAGAGATATGGTCAAGGAAGAACCACCTTCACAACCTTACATTGAAAACATGCCCTATATCAACTTTAGTGAAGGAAGCCTTGCATTCATGTGGGATAAGAAGAGGGGTGAGCCTGAGTATGATGAAAGGAATGAAGTTTTATGGCTTGGCCTTTATATCGTCAAGAAGAAGTACAAGAAATGAAACTATTACTTATCTGCCATGGATGGGAGAAGGATTCCATTACTGGTTGATGGGTCTCTTATTCGACCCTACATCAAAGGAACTTGACCTCTTCAGGGACCATGACCCAGGTAAGTAGGTAGGTCATTTTATTTCCCTTGCACTTGAATTTGCTTGTTCACAATAGTTTAGTTGCACTTACTTATATTTGCATGTCATATCTCATTTTCATTTTTATCTAATTGTGTTATTGCATACTTTTTATGATCATTTGTTTTCATCTATTACATGTTGGCTTATAAATTTTTGAAAAAATGCAAAATTTTCTTTTAAAGATTAGTTGAAATTTTGAATTGTTGATCATATGGACAAAGGGTGAGTGACCCACCCTCGATATCCACAATTTGTTTTTTTTAGTGTGTGTAGGCATATGTCTTACTAGGAGATGTTTAGGTTCTCATGCACTCTACAATGAGTACATGCCCCTGAGTAGGAGCCAAATGTTATCCCCCATTCCTAGGGATAACTAAGGAGATGATGTCTCAAGGCCCTCAGGTTGCAGACATGGAGTAACAAGAGGCATATGAGTAGGAAGGCCCCCCTATCACACCATGCATCAACATCTGATTGATGGCACCACCATCCACTATACCCATCTTGGACCACAGAGGAAAACATGTATTTTTTCATGAGGTAACAAGTCTGGTATCGTGGTAAGTGTCATTTTAATATTTGAAGCATTTGAATATGTCGCAAAGGATCCTTTCTTGATTTTGAAAATATTTACCTGGAAATTATTCTTTTTTCCCTATTTCACCTCAGCGAGTATCATGGTTTCTTAGTAAGTGTCCACCCCTAGGGAAATGGTTTCTATTGGGGGCTCTCCTTGAAGGGTCATTCTACCATTCCTACTCATACTTGCCACCTTCCATCACTTCTTCCTCTCCACTTCCCCATTTTTTAGTTTTTTGGGCTTATTGACCCAAGACGAGCATGTACCTCATTTCATTGGAAGAAGGGGCCACTAGGCTCATAGGTGCACTAGAAAAAAAATCATGCAATAAAATCTCACCCTGGGATCTAAATATAAATGAAATGCTTCTAAAAAAATAAAGGACCCATTAAATAAATAACTAATTAATCAATAACACTTTCCAAGGTAGAGCATTTGTGGGCTATGCATTTCCTTTTTAGTGCCCCTTATTGTCTTCAAATTGGAAAGGCATGAAAACCAAGGTAGATTGTACGTGGGATATGAATTTCCTTTTTAGTGACCCTTATTGTCTTCAACTTGTTAACACATGCAAAATAAATGGCTAATAAAGGGCTTGAAAAAATAATCTTTAAAAATAAGAAGAGGAAAAGGATTTGGCTAGCCCTCAACAAAGGTGCCCATAAATGAGACAATACGAGCCCTTGTATGTCATGAAACCCCATACCTAGAAGTTTAACCCCATCCACCTCACATTCACTACATGACCTAGAAAGAATTATCCTTGGGAAAATCCCGTACTTGAGGAATTGGTTCACCCAATAGGGCATTATGACACCCCTCCCATATCTAAATTTGAAAAATTATATAAGGTCTTTGAGCATTTGTTTATTATGAAAAAGGGGGATTTGATGCACATGTTCAAGTGTTTCTTTTATTATATATGACTTACTTAGAATGATATTGTGACTTGTGGACCCTTGGTGGGCACACTTGTTTGTCTTTGCAGGTCCTTGACAGGTGAAAGTTTGAACATGGAGGCACAAGGTTCCTTGGACCTTCATTTTGGGAAAGAAGCCCACAAGTTAGATGATGTGCCCCCTCTCCTTGGACAACCTAGATGAGGGACGTTTCATTTGGAGGAATTTGATTACCCATTGGTGGTGACTCGCTAGCCTTCCCATCCCCAACATTTTCCTTTGGAGGCCATACTCTTCTCTTTTGGGGCATGTCATCATCACTTGGAAGGCTAGGGTTTGATGGTGCAAGGTGTCTTGATGGTGATGTGGCTTGGATTGATGGAGAGAGAGACACTTGGCATGCATATGACACTTATTAGCAGGATATATGGCCTTTGGAGGCCCAACAATTTTCACCCTAGGCCAAAATGTCTCTCCTAGTGGCCCAACGCCACCCTTTAGGCCATGATGTCACCCCTAAAAGGGGATTTTATTTTTTTTAATTTGAATTTTAAAGTTGTAAAGGAAAAAAGAGGAGGTCATCCTCCCTAAATTGTTGTTGACATTTTGAATTGTGGACAAATGGGTTTTAGGTGACCTCCTATAAAAAGAGGTCACCCCATTGTCATTGTGAACATAACTCATTTGGGAATTACATATTGTTGGCTGGAATTTTTTCCCTACTTGGGAAAATCACATATCTCTCTCTCTTATGATTTTTGGATGCTATTATTTGTCTATTGGAGGAATAAACTAGGCGCTATCTCATGGATACTTTGTTCTTTCTCTTGTGATGGAATATTCTAGGTAAATAAAGGTTTATCTTGCTAATTCTTGGACCAGGTAAGGAATTTATGCTTTGTGTTGTTTCTTTCTTGGTTGCAAGGTTAATTTTGTTAATCTCTTGGAGGAGTATAAAGTCATACACCCTTCACTAATATCTATCACTATTTTCTTTGATAAGCTATTTTGCAAAGGTTGCTACGAGGAGTAAAAAGGCTTACACCCTCCTAGATTTATCTTGCTAGGTTTTGTTTGCTCTAGGAGTAAAGGGGATTACACCTCTAGAGAAGTAAAAAACCCTATATATTACACAAGAGACTCCATTAACCCAATTTATAAGGAAATATTCTAATTTTCAATAGATATATATAATCATTGCATTGGTATACGTGAATTGTTGAGATATTGCATTTGTCTTAGTTGGAGTTGATTCTAAATGCTATAAGCTTGTTTGTGCCCTAAGGGCATCTTATTTATCCAAGTGATTCTATTTGATGTTATAAAATAATTCTACAACCACTAGGTTTGCTGCAAAATCAATCTTTCACCATCTATTTCTCTCTAATCTACTACTGAAATTCACTTGTAAACATTGATAATTGTTCTACTAGTTATTGGCTAATTTTTGGGTGGTTTACTTGCTGATTTCCGTGGCTATATTTTTATGGTGTAGAAATTTATTTCTACAACCACTTGTATTTTATAATAACTTGCTGATAATTCTTAATAAACATCCCTTAATGCCATCACAGTCTTTCTCTAAACATTGGATGTTTGACTAGTCATTGCTAGTGTTATTTTTGATATCTTAGACTATAGTTTGAAAGGTTAAATTTGCAGATATTGTTATCATTTGTTGCTGATATATATATTTACATAATGCTGCAATTTGGGACAGAAATGGTTCTTGCTTGATCCCCTTTGGTTTAAGGCTTGTATATATATCATTTGTTTTGTTCCAGGCAGGGCTAACATTGTTGTGCATGTATTCAACACTTGGCAACCATTTATCCTTTCACAAGACTCATCCTCAAGCCTTAAATATTCTCCAAACTTGACCTATAGGGGTGTTCATCATAATTATCTCAATTTCCATCTCAATCCCCCTAGGGTCACTGGGATTCCCCCTTTATGGTGATTTATCACTAAAGCGAGGGGAGTGTCTATCTAAGGTGATAGTGGGTAGGTACTTCCTTAGTTTTCATAGATATGTGGATTGGGTTGGGATTTACCCAAGCTACAAATTGTGCGATAACAAGATGGATTGTTCTAGTAAAGAATTCTTCCTTAAAACAAATAATATTAGAGGAATTTCACTCATCACCCACTGTAACTCACTCTGGATTTCATAAAACATATGAACGAACTAAAAAATTATTCTTTTGGGAGGGCATGAAAACTGACATCTAGGATTTTGTGGCAACCTATGACACCTGCAAAACAAAAAAAAGGGAGATATTAAAGATACCAAGGGCATTGCAATTGCTATCAATCCCAACATACATATGGGTCGACCTTGTTATGGATTTTATAGTGGGACTTTTGAGGGTAGGAAAGAAATCTGTGATCATGGAGGTAGTTGACTGTCTCTCCAAATATGCTCATTTTTGTGTCCTACCACATCCCTTTACCCCCTCCTCACATGGCCACGTTTTCCTTGATCATATTTTAAAGTTACTTGGCATGACCAGAACTTGATGAAGAAGGCTCCATTTGGCTTCAATTGGAAGCAATATTGGATACTGCAGAGCATCAATTGTGCCAATGCAATATTAGTGAAGTATTGATCTAGTGGAAATACATGCCACCCAAAGATGTCATATGGGAACAACCATGATCCTACAACTCATCTTCAGACTTGAGAACAATGTTTCCTTCGAAGGGGAGGGCATTTTAGGGTCCTATCCTAACCTCCCTACTTTAAGCTATCTAGGAGTTAATTAATTTTTGTATGCATTCATCCTCTTTGAATAGGTCCCATTGGATTGTAGTGGATACTTATTTAATGTAAATGGGTCCACTTTATAAGGCCTACTTGGTAGTTGGTACCCACTAGTGACGAGACCACAAGTAGTTAGGGTTTTTACTATGGAAAAACTATTTAAAGAGATAGGATACCATGGAATGTTTTTCCTTGTGTTGTGTACTTGAAGCTCTGCTCAATGAAAGATCACCCCACCTTAAGAGGTGAGTGAACAATGTTGTTTTCTTCACATGATCAATATACAAGGGTATCATTATAGATTTCATCTTATTGTCTCTTGTTTATAGTTATTATGCAATTATATTATTTGTATACCTAGTTGTGTTTTAATTTTCAAGGGTTAAAGAACACTACAATATGTGAAATACAATGCTAAAGGGGGCCTAATTATTTTCATCAAGCCTACATCAACACCATTATATCATTTTTGACATGAATTGTACAACCCTTTGTCATAAAAATGAAAAATGCAATGCAAACAATTTGTTTGCATCACATTAGCATAATACAATTTTTGCTATTATTGAAAAAAACACTTACATAGTCACTTTTGTGTCGAGTTTGTGTTTTATGCTTGTTATTTGTGTCAATGTGGGTGTCAAAATTTGTTATGGGGCATCATTTTGTCATGATATCAAAATTACAATAGCATCATAATAACGTCAAAAATTGAAAATTTTAGTCGTATTTTCATTTTATGAGAATCATTTTACATGACTGTTGCATCGTGTTACCATCACATATACATCATTATTATTTATTTTTGCATCATATTAATGTCATATTACTTTGCACATGTGTCATGTTAACATAAATTTTTCATTGTTAATTCCTTTTGTGCCATGTTAACTTCAAGTTTAGATCGTTATTATTTCTTTTGCATTGTTATAACGCCTTTTTAGCATTGAAGTAAATACACTTTGTGTCATAATAATATCAAAATTGCGTCATTTAGACTCAAAGTTGTGATGCAATTATTATTCATGTTTTGTTTTCTTTTTAAATCGAGGCTACAAGCAAACTAGATTGTTGAAAATCACATAAAAAGAATATCAAGGCTGAGACTTGAAGTTCAAAATTGACCAAAATCTCAAAAAATATACTCTAAATTTGGCATGACCTTGATAATTTAACCTTAGATACATACTCTTGGCAAGATTATTCTTGAATAAAATGAAATAGCATAAATATTTCCCTATATAACATGTCTAAGATTTAGAGAACTACATGGATATTGGCCCATTAAGGGTTGCTTCCAGATCATCAACCTAAGATTTTGATACCAACATTGTTGAGTACATAGCCATTTTAGTTAAATCTAATGAGATAGACACATCCACTTTTGATTTTTTCCCTAGTAGATCAGGAAGTTGTATCACTATTGTTTCCTTAACCCGAGGATAAATAAAACAAAGAGAGTCAACTTAAACATTAGGAGTGCGAGTAGATGATTATTCACCCTCCATTGATGGGAAAAAGTAATCCATTATTATAAATACTAAAGAACACAATGAGCCTAGTTTGTACTCCTACTCTTCAAGCTTATTCTTTTGCGAATCCATAGACAACTTGATTTATTTTCCCTTATATCTTATTGCAAAACTTTGAAGAGTAATATGGACAACATGTCTGTTTCTTTATTGGGTTCCCATGGCAGCCTTGTATCCCCACTCTTCCTACTATCTAAGTCATTTAATTATTGATATAGACATTTCTCCTCGCACGTTGGAAACTGGTGAAAACAACTCTTTAACCCTCTTCTGATATCCGTCAATTCATATAGTACACATTGAGCTAAATGACATTGACATTCTTCCATGATGGCTTGACTAATACTCCCAATAGATACCAAACTAGGGTGGATACACTATATGCCCAACTTGAGAAAATATAAAGAGCCCTTGAACCCACCAACAACAATGAAAATTTGAAGAAAATAGAGATAGGTCAGGATGCTCACTAATCCAATGATTCCAAAATACTCAATACATAAACCATAAACATAGATTGAGACCACTAAATAGTTCTTATAGATTTGGGAATTATTCACCAACTATAATTCTACAAAGCTCCCCCCCTCCCCCCCAACAACTTTGGAGATGATACCTGAGAACTCTAGTTGAAATCCCAAACTAGATCTCACTGCTACCCCAAAAAGACATAATACCCACATGCAAGGAAAATTGGCTCCTAACATTATAAAATTGTCCATCCCATCCAATTGATAACAAGGTATAATGTCTCACATGAGAGTTAATAACATTTGACATCAAACTAACATGAAATTCCACTTGCAACTATTGATTGATCCCAAAATAATTAAGAAGATTAATATAAACTATGGGAGGGGGATAGAAACTATGCACCCCCTTTTATCCTACATTTTCCTTCTAGAAGTGCACCCCCATTTTATTTGGTGTTTGTTAGAGAATTGAGGTGACACAACAAATGAAAATTCCCCAAAGCCTCAAAATATACAACTAAATCATGAGTTCGATTTTAATAGTTCTAGCTAGACATCACTCTTGCAACAATGATTGAGAGTGAAGATGATGGATACCTATGGAGGAATTACCAATCATCGAAGCTTGTTTTACTTCTCTAGCCTTGAGCAATGTCAAACCTTGAAATATCACTACTGCATCTTCTTTATTGTTTGTGGAAACTCCTAATCCCCAAGCAAAGTCAACATTAATTTTCCCCTTAGGATTAAGAATGCCCCCCCCACACCTTCCACCCTTGATTTGATTATTTTTATTAATTTAATAATGATAGATTATTTAATTATTTTAAATTAATTAATTCAATTATTAGTAATAACAATAATAATTACTAATTAATAATAACAATAATAATTTTAGTTTGATTATTTATTTAATTAATATTATTAATCAATTTAAATATTAGTAATACTAATGCCACCACTACTAATTATTATTAATAATAATTTAACAACAACAACAACAACGAATGAGATTGATGATTAGTGTAACTCTTTTATTATAATCAATGGAAACCTACATATATGGTTTAGAAAGTCAATGTTTTAAACTGCTTCAATATGAGTCCATCATTAGGGCGATCACTCAATCTAATATTGAGATGAGGGAAAAAGAAGATAAACAAGTGGATAAATATGAAATTCAACCAGAAAATCTAATGATAGTGAGGTCAAATCACTTCTTTTACTTGCATGTATTCGAGCTGACAGATCAATTTGGATAACAATGCCTTTTAATTTGGTTTAAAACCGGCCTCCATGTGTCACTAAGTTTGAACCCTTCATCTCGCTTTAGCGTATTATTCATTAACTCTATTTTACAATGTAATAATCCCGAGAGAAAAAATCGTGTATATATAAATGCAAACTCGTGTACAAAACATAATATGAAAGAATATCTACACATATAAAGAAAAAAAATGAATTTGACATCAAAAGTTGATTGAAGTTGTTGGAACAACATGCAATGTAGGTTTATTACATGTTTGGATCTTTTGGAGATAGTTAGTCGATAGTCAACAGTCGACTAGGAGGGTCGATTGAGAGTTTGATTGAGTGGTTAATTGAAAGGTTGACTAAAAGACTAACTGGATGGTCAACAAAGCATTGAACTTGTTAGGTAGTTAGAATAGAGCAATTGATTAAGTGCATAGAACAAGGAAAAATTCAAGGAGTTTGTTATTGTGGACCTTGTTTTCCTCACTTTAAAATAAAAGTGTGTATGATGAATATGTGATATCTATGATGAGCTATGCTTGGTTGCACTTAAGTGTTGCAATGATGTCTTTAAACACACCTCTCTTTTAGAATACTAGCTCTTTGATCTACCTAATCTTTTGGTTCTCCAACATGGTATCATAGCTACTGCTTTGAGATATAGCTCATTCTTTACAAATACTATTGAGGCTATTGATTGCACATGATCTCAATGAGTTAGACTATTTTGGTATATTGAGTTAGTGTTTCCACTTGCAGATTGAATTTGGGATTAGATTAGTAGATTGGCATTATGAGTTATGTTGTAACCCTTGAGGTGTTTCTGGCTAGGAAACTATGCTAAGACATCCATAAGATTTGATTGATTTGTTTTTAAGTAGATATGTCCTAAAACAAGGTGTTTTTTTGCTGATTTAGGCATGTATCTCAATATTTAAATATTTAAAGATTTAGGATTAGAAGGAAAATCATTCTATGTTCCAGACAATTAAGAATTTAGAAGATGAAAGAAGAATATAGAGAAAAGAAATTGAAAATTAAAGTAATGTACCCTTTGATAAATATTACTTAACTTTAAGGAAGAAGAAGTGATGTTTATTTATGTATCTTTAAACCAAAATATAGTTTGAACACAAAGAATACTTATTTTTAATTCAAAAAAGGAATAATGAAATATAAGCATAGGTCTTCTTTTATACTCACAATATATTTGAACAAATATGAAACTTTTAATTATACCTTTGCAATGTTATGATGGTAGTTGCTGTAATAAGTCATCATAATCATGGAAATATATACATATAAGAAGAAATTAAGAGCAAGTAAATAACAAAAAGAGATAGAGATCAGATAATCTGAAACATAAAGTTTGAGTCTTCAAAAACTTGCAGAGATATTTTATTAAAAATTAAGCTCGAGCCAAAAATCTCTTTTTACATTGAGTTCTCATGAACATTTATACAATATAGGTCAAAACCAAAAAAGAGTATTTGATCCTATTTCTTAGAAAATTGAGATACAACAAAATCATTGGCTCCCTTAAAATAAGACAACTGGAGGAGTCAAATCCTAATTTTCTTCTTCCTCTTTGATGAATCACCTTGCCAACAGCTAGAGGAGAAAATTCCAAGTCACATCTGAAGGGTAAATGAAATATTTCATATGTTTGAATGAAGTATCCAACTTAGTGTATCTTTCATATGTAGGGACATGTGAGAATAAGTTCTTTGTCTACCATAACATATATATGTCATCTATGAGTAGGTCAACAGTGGTTTGACCTCTTAGAGTATTGGTCATATTTTGAAACTTGTCATCTTTTTCCCTGACAACGAACACACTTTTTCTGTAACTTTCATATGAAAGTAGCTTGCCATATTTATCCCAAGCTAAAGGTAACCCTGTCTTCAGTAAATCCTCAAATTTGTTGGAAAAAAATTTCATGTTCCTTTTCAGTGCTATGCATTCATTCTGAGCTTGCTGTATTAGATTCCTCTTTGTGAAACTTCTTTCAGTTTCCATTACCATTGTTGTTATTCCATTAACACCTTTTCTCAACAATGTTTCTCTAGAATTGGAATTCAGGAACTTTATGATTTAAGTGGCAACTTGTGGTCTTGTTCCTAATTCATGAAATGATTTATGGATTGCATCATCTACTTCATCTACCAACAACATTTCATCATCTATTATTTTAAAATAATCCCAAACCCTGGATACTTCATTGATGACTTCATGCCATATGAGATGCTTGGATCCTACCAAATATGGTTTACTTGACAATTTAGTCTTCATATGTTCCATATCAATTAACATCTTAGCCTTCTGTTTATGATATTTTGCAATAATTTTGTCTTTGTCTTTGATTTCTTCTTTTTGCTTTGAGATTTTTTTCTTCAAGCTTTCAATTTCAACACTTTTCAGGTTCAGATCTACTAATGCATTTGATAGGCTGACTATCAGATTTGATGTCTCTGCTGCTTGAAGAGAAGAATACCCTCCTTTTAAACTTTCAATATACTTTTAATACATTTCCATATGCTCTCCCATATCTACCATTTTATTCACAAGTTGATCTTTTTATGCTCGGATTGCATGTAGTTCTAGGGTTTGTACATGATCAATTCCTGGGATTTTAACCTTTTTCTTAAGAACTTGGATTTGTTTATCCTTTGTTTTTATTAGCGTTTTAATAGATGCTTCATCTTTTGAATTAGCTCCAAGTTCTATTATCCATTGTTCTAGCTCCTCCACTCTTATCTATATGGTCCTGATAACCAACTTTTCATTCTTTAACTGAGTCTCGAGCTTATGATTTATAACTTGGAGTTTCTTGATTCCAAGATTAGCTATCATGGTATCTTTGTTTATCATTTCTACAGTTTGTCTGTGCAAGTCAAATTTATCCAAAGGATGAACACCAGTTAGATCAATGGAGATATTTGTTACTTTCTTCTACACATTTGGCTCCATGACTGCTATATTCAACCTCCATTTCTCATAATTTACAACTTAGATCATTCTGGTCTACTTTGCATCATGGTCATAGAATTTAGGAATTACACTCTTCTTGATGCTTGCACCCACCTTTCTAATTTCCATGAATTGTTGAACTTGGTCTAATTTCTTTGACTGTTCAATAGTCCCTGACTCTGTCTCACTTTGACCTTCCACACTTTTGAGATTTTATGAAGATATTACCTCTATATTCACAACAAGGCCCTTTTTCTTTGGCATTATTTCTTCAAGCAAATTTGTTTTTCTTTCCTCTTCAATTTCTTCTAATTTATGCTTTTTGGATGATCCTTCTTCCCTTGTCTACGAATTCTTTAAGGTAGATTCTGAATGTTTCCTTTTGTATGTCTTCTGAAATTGATGTGGAGTTTGTGTGATTGGATACTTTGATCAATGATATGATGCTTTACCATGGATCCACATAATGTTCTGCACATCTTGCCAACTATATTTATTTTCCAATAGCTCGAGTTTCTCTTTTTGTTGATGTTGATAAGGACTCTACCCATGTGAAATTATTTTTGATGAAATTATGCCATGAGGGTCATAATTCCATGGTTATCCCCATTGTAATCCCAGAGTTGAAACCATCTTTTCTGTCACATGTAGTGTTGATTTGGTATTGATAATGAAAGGACCTACCTCTTTCTTCAATTTAAAATTTACCTTATACTTATTTGGCATGAAGTGAATTTCATCAGAGTCCAATCTTTGTCTAACATATTCAAGAGAAAAAATTCTTGGAGTCATAAAAACATGCAAGCGAAAGAGATAAATCTTACAACCCTAAACCCTGATTTTAGTATAATGCTCAACGATATACTAATATCCCACTCTTTTGTCTGGGATTAATTGTAATAATTTTTTGCACGCAGGAAAGATTCTAGGAGGAACCAGATTGTGTATGATTCGGTAGGATTTAGAAATAAACTGATCAACATATTGTGAAAATTCAAAATTCAAAGGTTTGTTCATAATCACAGAAGTCCAGTGAATAATTGAGGTTGGGTTACCAAGATCATCTTCAACCTTTAGCCCTAGATACATAAAATGAAACGCTTTTGGATAATGGATAGTTGATAGTGATACTAGACTATCCATTATCAAAATCTAGATACATAAAA
>ML794749.1:31216-47044 GCA_009831015.1 Picea engelmannii | reverse complement strand
GCCAGGGCCACAATTCATGGATGGTGATGTAGACCCCCTATCTCTCCTAAGGGTTGCGCGACCTCTCAGTTGGGATCTTTGACTCAGGAGCTGAAATGGATCTCCTGGTTCTGAACTGGAACCTTTAACACTAAATCCATAGGTCCTTGTCTGTGTTTTTCCCGTGCAACCCAGAACTAGGCGCAAGCCTCCAGTCCACGTGACCGCAGGCACGACCACAGACTTAGCCCAAAAGGCACGTCGCATTTCGCGTCTTCGGGGTTTCAAGTGCAACAACTCCTCGACTCCTCCAAGTCACGAAACCCCGATGAGGGCTAACGTAGGTTATCTCCTCCCCTTCCTCTACTCGTGTGACCACACACTCATGACCACAGGATTTATCACAAAGACGCGTCTGACTCCTCTAAGTCCCAAAAGCCGAAATTGCGATGGTCTGGGATCTACGGTCCATATATTCCCTTAAATGACTGCTGTGATCAAGTCGACGTTTTTCTCGTGACTTCATACTTCATGAAGTTTGCTCACTCATTCTCTTGATCGCTGAAATGTCGATATATCAGAGCCCCAATCTTACGGTCCTGATTTTCCCATGATTTGATGACTCATATATCGTCTTTGCGAATCGTGATTTTGCATTTCATGGTTTTGGAAGTCAAGGACCTATGTCCTTCCAACTCATGATACCCAATATCACGAAACAAACTAACGGTCCAGATCTCCCTTGGATCGACGACTTCTATCCCTCCTGAGATTTGATAATTGAATAACTCACATCATTATCCTCCGCATGACTTCACTTGGTCCAACAACTTATGACTATCTACACTTCCTCCTCAAAGTCTCTCCACTGTCTGTTTAGGTCCTCGACTAGTCCTGGCCAAATGTCTTAGTGCCGACTCTCCTGAGATTTGATCTTTTAGACTTAGAAGATTTTCTAAGTCTTCGAAGGTTTCACCCTTCGCTCCTCCTAGGAAATGGGATTCCTGGATCTCGCTAACACTTACCTGAAGTGTTATTCCTTCTGATCTTTGTCTTGTACAAACTTCGATTTCTCGCACACTCCTTGCATCTAAGGGATTTCTATAACTCAGATCAAAGGGATTTCTTACAGAGAAATTCCTCCCGATCTCCTGGCGTTCCCCTTTGACTTGATGCACACCTTGCAGAGGTTCAAATGAAGAGAAACAATTGAAACTGAAAAACTAACATTCACAGTTCCATTCTCTCCTATTGAGATTCATTCACTTGTTCATAAAAACAGAATGATAGGAAATTGCAAACATTGTTCACACACCATGCATTGAATCAATTCTTCTTTGTTATATTCACAAGTGAAAAATGGCTACAAACATATTCAAATTACAATAGCTTTGAAAGCTTGAAATATTCTACTAATTTGCAGTTCTCTTACAACTAACTTCCTCTGTATTGCAGCTAACCCCATTTGGGCATACCAAACCTCTATTTAACATAGAGGTATTTTTAGGGTTTCCTCTGCCTACTTATCAACTCTAAAACTTAATCTACTGGCTATCTTAGACCAGTCTCAATCCAGAACTGAAATTCAAGCGTGTATCAAAGTTTTTCCGGCGCTGAGTTCAGGCGTGCCTCGAAAAACTTGCTAGACTTCCAACGTTGAGGTTATGGAAGAACTCTCACGTGATGAGTGGTCCTGCCTCTGCGTGATTTCCAACGATGCTCCTACATCATACTCCCCTTGAAAAAATTCATGGACTCCTGTCCATGAGCTCCTACACCGAATTTCCCTACTTCTAGATAGAAGCTTTATTTTCCCAACTGACATCTTCTACTAGGTGTCCCTTTCATTTGACCAGATATTCAAAATAGGTTTTTCTTCTGGTCTTCTTGTCAATCCTTCGATCAACAATTTTCTCCATTTGTGGTTTTTCTACTATAGGCATTTGTTTCCCCCACTGAATATTTTCTTGATCTTTTGATCCCTCTATGTCATCTTTCCTATAAGGATATAGGTCTGAAACATTGAATATGGGTGAAATGCCCACATCATCTGACAACTCAATCTCATAGGTGTTTGCATCAAACTTCCTCAAGATCTTACATGGTCCTATATTCTTCATCTTTAACTTGTTATATCTCCCCCTAGGGAACCTTTCCTTCCTGAGATGTGCCAAAACCTAATCCCCTACTTCAAACTGAAGTTCCCTGCGATGTTGATCAACTCTATGCTTGTATTTCTAGTTAGAACTCTACAACTGTTCTATGATCTGGCTATGGAGTTTCTGCATTTCAGCGACAAAATCTTCTGCTCCAACATTTATGATCTCACCCTATTCCAAGTCTCTTAACTCATATACTCCCCTTGGTTTCATTCCATATAGTATTTGGAATGGGCTCTTCCCAGTGTTCCTGTTTGGTGAGTCGTTGTATTCAAATTCTGCTTGTGGCAAAATCTGATCCCACTGATTATGATGCTCAGTGACTAAACTCCTCAATAAATTTCCCAAACTTATGTTTACCACCTCAATCTGCCCATCTGTCTGAGGGTGATAAGATGAGCTGAAGGACAAATATGTCCCCATCTTCTTCCACAACATCCTCCAAAAGTGACCAACAAATTTTGTGTCTCTGTCCGAGACAATGCTCCTGGGTAGGGCGTGAAGTCTTACCACTTCCTTGAAAAACAGATTTACAACATGTGTTTCATCACTGGTATTTTGGCATGGGATGAAATATTCCATCTTTGAAAATCTATCCACCACCACGAATATGGAATCAAATCCTCTTTGTGTTCTTGGCAATCCCAACACAAAATCCATGCTTATTGCATCCCAAGGCCTCTCTGGTATTGGAAATGGTTGATACAATCCAGTGTTATGTCTTTTCCCCTTTGCATGTTTCCAGATTCTACATTTGTTCAAAATTTTTATCACCTATGTTCTCATACCTGGCCAATAGTATGAAATTCTCATCTGTGCAAACGTTTTATCATGGCCGAAATGTCCTACCAATCCTCCACTATGCTTTTCTTTCAAAAGGTTATCCCTCATTGAGAATTTTGGTATGCACAATTGATTTCCTCTGAACAACAGTCCTTCTTGAATCATGTACTCTATCCACTGACTTCTATCTCTCAGCACAGATTTTGTACATGCTTCATATGCTTCCTTGAAGTATGTATCATCACAATACATATCCTTAAGGTGTTCAAACCCCAAGGTCTTCACTTGGAATTCTTGCAGAATCAAACATCTCTTGCTTAATGCATCAAAAACCTTGTTAGCATTCCCAACAATATGTTTTATTACAAAAGTAAAATTCTGCATAAACTCAACCCATTTTGCATGCCTATGATTCAATTTTTCCTCCCTGGTTATGAATTGTAAGGCTTGGTTATCATTGTACAAGACAAATTCCAGTGAGACAAGATAATGTCTCCACTTCTTCAAGGCTTGAATTATGACATATAATTCTTTATCATACGTAGAGTATTTTCTCTTGGTCTCATTAAGCTTCTCACTAAAATAGGAAATAGGTCGATTATCCTGACTCAAAACTTCTCCTATTGCATCTCCACTTGCATCACATCTTACCTGAAATGTCTTTTCAAAATTCGGCAAGACCATAATCAATCATTCTTTTATCTTCTCCTTCAATATATTGAATCTCCTCTCGGATTCCTTTGTCCATTTAAATGACTTGTGCTTCTTCTTCACTGTATCCATCATTGGTGCACAAATCCCACTGAAGTCTCTGATGAACTTCCTATAGAAACTTGCTAATCCATGAAATCTCCTTACCTCAAACATGCTTCTTGGTGACAACCATTCTCTGATCGCTTTCACCTTCTCTAGATCCATCTTCAATTCATTTGAAGAGATCAAAAAACCCAAGTAAATGAGCTTTGTCGTCATAAAAGAGGACTTCTTCATATTTATCAACAACTTCTCCTATTGTAGCCTCCTCATCACTAATGTTAGGCACCTCAAATGCTCCTCTTTAGTCCCGCTAAATATCAGTATATCATCCAGATATACAACTAAAATTTGCCCATGAAATCTTTCAGAATTTCATTCATCAACCTCATAAAAGTGCTCAGGGCATTTTTTAAGCCAAATGGCATAACAAGCCACTCATGCAAACCTTCATTTGTCTTAAAGGCTATCTTCCACTCATCACCTTCTCTCATTCTAATCTGGTGATATCCACTTTTCAAATCTATTTTAGAAAAGTAATTGGCTCCCCTTAAACAGTCCATTAAATCATCCATTCTTGGTAAAGGGAATTTATACCTAATGGTGATATTGTTAATGGCTCTTGAGTCTATGCACATTCTCCATCCTCCATCTTTCTTTGGTCTCAACACATTTGGTACTACGCATGGAATCAAACTCTTTCTGACCAAACCCTTGTCTAGCAACTCTTGGACTTGACTCTTCACCTCCTCATTCTCTCGAGGTGTTAACCTGTATTCTACTTTGTTCGATAAACTTGCTCCCGATATCAAGTCGATATGATGACTGATAATCCTGATGGGTGGTAATGAGTTAGGTAGCTCATCCACCACTATATCAGCGAAATTATCCAACAATTCTTGAACTTCTTCAGGAAAATCATCCATCGATGTACTTGTAAGGATAACTTTGGGTTTCCTTACCACAATAAACTGCATCTCCTGTTCTTCCTGAATTATTTCAGGAGTTCCTTCCCACTCATGAGAAGTATGCTTGTGCTAGCTTCTTCTTTCACTCTCTTCTCCTCTATTGGCAGCAACATATGTGTTCTACCATTCTTCTCCAATGTATATGTATTTTTCCTCCCATCATGAATGACATTTCTGTCAAACTTCCACGGTCTTCCCAACAAAATATGGCATACATCCATGGGAATTACATCACATAGGATTTCATATTTATAACCTCCTATTTTGATTTCAACTAGGCATTGTTTAGTAATCATTACCTGGTGTCCTTTTTGCAACCATGAGACCTTGTATGGATTTGGGTGTGCCATTGTCTTCAGCTCCAATTTCCCCACCATTTCTGTGGATACTAGGTTGTTAGTGCTCCCACTATCAATGATCACCTTGCATACTTTGTCCTTAGTCTTGCAAGCTGTCCTGAAGAGACTGTTTCTTTGCACTAGCTTTTCAATTTCTGCCTTTGGTTTTAAGAGAACATTTCTCAACATCAGGGATGGTCCATCCTCTGCTCCTTCTGATTCAACATCTCTTCACTGTGCTTCTAAAATGTGAGATTCTCCTCCTTCCTTCTCCTTCTCGGGACATTCCCAAGACATGTGCCCTATCTTTCTAGAGGCATACCACCTTATTCCTCCTCTGCCTCTTCCTCTAGAAGGGTTTCTTCCACCATATTGTCTTCCTCTGGAACTTCCTCCTCGTTCCGAGTGACTGTGTGGTTTCTCAGCCTCATCCTTAGACTTGTGCACTCTGTCATGGGTAACCCCCTTATTTTTGGTTGGGGATAGACTCTTACCTCTTCCTCGCTGGTTTTGTTTCCTGGCCAACTTCTCTTCTACCTTCAGTGCAAACTGATAAGCATCCTCCACAGTTCTGACTGACATCATGTTGAGCTCATCCTAGATTTCATATCTCAATCCATTTATATATCTAGAGACTTTTTCTTCATCTCTCTCCCTTTGTCCAGTTTTTATGTTCAGCCGATAGAACTCTTCGGTGTACTCCTTAACTGTCATCCCCTTCTGTCTCAAGTTCTATAACTTCTTGAACAGGTTGATTTGATAGTCCTTGGGTATGAAATTAACCTTCAACTGGGCTACAATTCTGTCCCAACTCTTTATCCTCTATTTGCCTTTACTTCTCCTCTTAGCCTGCAGTTCATCCCACCACAGTGTTGCATGCCCTTTTAGCCTAGTGACTGCCTATTTGACCTTCTTCTCTTCATCGACATCTTCATAGTCGAAATGTTTATCCATGGATATTATCCAATACAATAGATCTTCAACATCTAGATTTCCCTCATACATGGGAACCTCTATCTTAGATCCACCCCCCAATCTAGAAATTGATCTCAACAAGTGTTCTTCGACAACATCCTCTCCTGCAGCTTCTTCAACTTCAATCTCTTCACTTTCTGCATCATTGATGTCTCCTGCATCAAGTGCTCTTCTCGGTGCTACTTCAATTGTTTCCAATCTTATACGAATCTCTCGCATCTCCCTCTCTACAACATGGTTGGCTAAAGGCTCCTCTCCTCGTCTCCTTGGTGGCATTGTGTTGATTGTCTGTCACACACAAAGTACAACTTTGAGTTCTCTGTATCCCCCTTTTCTCTTTTTCTTTTTCCTGAAGTCTACAGAGGAAGAATTCAACTCCGATACCACTTGATGTAGGCCCCCTATCTCTCCTAAGGGTCGCGCGACCTCCCAGTCAGGATATTTGAATCAAGATCCGAAATGGATCTCTTGGTTCCGAACTGGAACCTTTAACAATAAATCCACAGGTCCTTGTCTATGTTTCTCCCATGCAACCCAACACTAGGCACAAGCCTCCACTCCACGTGACTGCAGGCACGACCACAGACTTAGCCCAAAAGGTGCATCACGTTTCGTGTCTTCGGTGTTTTTGGTGCAACAACTCCTCAAATCCTCCAAGTCCTAAAACCCCGATGAGGGCTAACAGAGGTTAGCTCCTTCCCTTCCTCTACTCGTGTGACCACAGGATTTATCACAAATACGCATCTAACTCCTCCAAGTTCCGAAAGACGAAATCGCAATGGTCTGGGATCTACGGTCCAGATATTCCCTTAACCGATGACTGTGATCAAGTTGACATTTCGCATTTTGTGACTTCATACTTCACGAAGTTTTCTCACTCATTCTCTTGATCGCCGAAATGCCGATATATCGGAGCCCCAATATGACGATCTTAATTTTTCCATGATCTGACGTCTCAGATCTTGTCTTTGTGAATCATGATTTCGTGTTTCAGGGTTTTGTAAGTCAAGGACCTCTATCCTTCCAACTCGAGATACCTGATATCACGAAACAGACTAATGGTCCAAATCTCCCTTGGATCGACAACTTCTATCCCTCTTGATCTTTGAGAATTGAATAACTCATGCCGTTATCCTCCGCACGACTTCACTTGTTTCAACAACTTACGATTATCTGCACTTCCTCCTCGAAGTCTCTCCACCATCCATTTAGGTCCTCGACTAGTCCTGGCCAAATGTCTTGGCACTGACTCTACTGAGCTTTGATCTTTCAGACTTAGAAGATTTTCTAAGTCTCCAAAGGTTTTTCCTTTCGCTCCTCGTGGGAAATGGGATTCCTGGATCTCGCTAACACTTATCTGAAGTGTTATTCCTTCTGATCTTTGTCTTGTACAGACTTCGATTTCCCACGCACTCCTTGTGTCTAAGGGATTTTGATAACTCAGATCAAAGGGATTTCTTACAGATAAATTCCTCCCGATCTCCTGGCGTTCCCCTCTGACTCGATGCACACCTTGAAGAGCTTCAAATGAAGAGAAACAATTGAAACTGAAAAACTAACATTCACAATTCCATTCTCTCCTATTGAGATTCATTCACTTGTTCATAAAAACAGAATGACATGAAATTGCAAACACTGTTCACACACCATGCATTGAGTCAATTCTTCTATGTTATATTCACAAGTGAAAAATGGCTACAAAGAAATCCAAATTAAAATAGCTTTGAAAGCTTGAAATCTGCTGCTAACTTGCAGTTCTCTTACAACAAACTTCCCTCTATATTGTAGCTAACCCCATCTGGGCATACCAAACCTCTATTTAACTCAAAGGTTTTTTTAGGGTTTCCCCTGCCTAATTATCTACTCTAAAACTTAATCTACTGGCTATCTTAGACCAGTCTCAATCTAGAGTCGACATTCAAGTGTGTCTCAAATTTTTTCCGGCGTTGAGTTCAAGCAAGCCTTGAAAAACCTGTTGGACTGCCAGCATTGAGGTTCTGGAATAACTATCATGTGTTGAGTGGTCCTGCCTCTGCGCGCTTGCCAATGAGTCTCCTGCATCATATGGGCGCCATGTCAAATGTCAAAAGCACGTTAAATTGGGTAGAGTTTTTCACCCCTCCCTCTTTTGTGTTAAACACTGAGCATGTGAGAGCCCCGTAATCCATTGTGGATTGTTGATCTGACGATTCAGGAGCGTGATCAATATATGCAAGTAATAAATATGTTTTATTAAAATAAAAACTTTATAATAACGAAAACACAAAAATTTATTACAAAATTACAAAAAATAAATGCAATTTAAACTATATAACCAAGGTTTGTAAATAAACCTTTGTTTTATTTGAAATAAAATAAAACTATTCTAAAATAAAATCCCACTGTAAAGAGAATTTATTCAAAATTAAACTTTATTATTTAATATAATATTTTGGTTTTGTTTTATTTTTACAAACTAAAGTTTTTTACAATCCTAACTTATAAATCATGGAAAATTCCAAATTAATAAAATTTGGACTATGTTGCAACAAGTCCAAAGTGAGAGCCCATGGTTTTGAATGACCACAATTATGGAAATTGGACCCAATATATGGAAATATTGTTGAAGAGTAAAGCATTGTGATAGTTAGAAAAACTATGTCTCTAGATCCAAAGGATGATTAACAAAAGTTTTCCTTGAATAATAAGAAGGAAAATATTGTAGGAGTCATAACAACCTACATCTCTAGGGAGATTCACTTTCATACAAGCAAGATTGATTGCCCAAATGTTGTTTATATGAAGCTAAATACTTTGCTTGATAAAATTGATGAAATTAAGGTTATTCATATTGAGAAAGAGATGATCTCTTTGGATCCCCTCTCTTTGAAAAAATTGAATACTATTTGGCTCATATGAAGGAACTTCAGTTGGAATTGGTTGAATGTAGAAAGGATTTTCCGAAGAAAGATGGTCAAATCATAGAATTGATCTTGATGAATTTTGAATACACTACATGATGTATTATGTTTGACATTCTATTCTAGGTGGACCTCTAGAAAAGATGATGGTAAGGATTACTCCCTTTAGTCTTTCTATGGTTTATTAATTAGGGCTCATGAAAAATTTCTCGATGAAGGGAAACTTGAGGTCAAGTAATATGATTATTTGATGAAGCAAAAAGGTTGATAGATTAAAAGAAAGAGATTGATAGGAGAAAGAACATGATTGAATTTAATATATTGTTAAAGAGAAGCACGATGATTGAATTCAACTAAGAAAGGTAGAAAGAAGAAGACTTGCCACTATTTTAGGAAATTGGGACATATGGAGTGTTAGCCCCCCAGGCTAGGGGCAACTAAGGAGATGATGTCTTGAGGCCCGTAGGTTGAAGAAATGGAGTGTCGAGATCCACATGAGTAGATAGAGCCCCTCCTTTAATCACACATCACCATTCATCGATAGCAACAACATCCACCACACCAACATGGCCTAGAAAGGACAATAGGACTTGCTTCATGAGGTAACAAGTCTGGCCTCATGGTAAGTGTCATTTTAATGCCTGAAGCATTTGAACATGTTGCAACTAGTCCTTTATTGATTATGGAAATGTTTTCTTGTAAATTATACATAGTTTTCTAGTAAGTGGGCCACCCTTGGGAAAAGGGTTTCTACTAGGGGGTCTCCTTGAAGAGTCATTGTACCATTCCCACACATACTTACCACTTTCCACACTCTTCCCTTTAGTTTCCTCATATTTTTTATTTTTGGGCTTATTAACCCCAAGAAGGGCTTGTACCTCATTTTATGGGAAGAAGGGGCTAAAGGCCCATCGGTGTTGTAGCTAGAAAAAGATAAAGGCCATAAATTTTCCTCTAGATTCTTGTCCTAAGGTCCCGAGAGAAATGAAACACTTCTCCACAAAAAAATCAAGGAACTTTAAAAAATAAAACATATAATTAATAAATGTCCCATTTGTTGGGGGAATGCATTTGCAATGTCTTTTACTTTCCTTGCACATGGCACTCAATGTGTTCCTAACTTCAAGTGGCATTTTCATGCTCCTTACTTTCCATTGCACATGGCACTCAATGTTTTGGACCATAATAAATTAATGGAAAATAAAAGGGCTTGTAAAAATATTGCATTGCAAACAAGGGATGCAACCCACCCTCTACAAAGGCACCCATAAATGAGACAATATTAACCCTTGATATGTCAAGAACCCCATGCCCAAAAGTATTACCCCCATCCAGCTCATATTCATTACATGACTTATAGAGGGTCTTCTTGGGAAACATTCCTTGACTTGGGGATTGGTCTACCCGATAGGGCATCATGAAAACCCTCCCATACTTAAATTTGGAAAATTTTATAAAGTCTTTAAGAACTTGTTTAGTTTTAAAAGGGGGGATTTAATGCACATGTTTGAGTGTTCTTTTATTAAATGTGGCTTACTTGGAATGATACATGTGACTTGTGGACCCTTGGAGGGCATACTTGTTTGTCTTTGTAGGACCTTGCTTGGTAAAAGCTATCTATGGAGGAATTGTTCCATTTTGATGTTGATGGGGGGTTAAAGACCCCAAGGATAGATGCCATACCCCACTAGATGGGCAGATGACCCTGAAGCTCTTGTGCACATGAGATGATGAATGTTTCCTCTGGAGGAACTTTGACAACACTAGAGGATGACATTATATCCCATTGAACTTGGACGTTGGCCTTTAGAAGCCTAGGACATCACCTTCTAAGCCTTTGACGCCATGTGGAGGCTAGGGTTTTAGTGGGCTTGATGGTGCCAGACATGATGTGATGTGGTTTGAAGGAAGGAGAGGCATGACATGAGACTCTAGCACATGAGAGATTGACACATGGCCTTTGAAGGCCCAACAATTTGCATCTTGAGGCTCAACGTCTCACTTAGAGGCCCAACATCACTCTTCTAGAGCATGATGTCACACTTTTGAGGGTTTTACTTTATGCAAATTTTATTTTTGTAAGTTGTAAAGGAAAATAAAGGGGGTCAGTCCTATTTTAATTTGTTGTTGACATTTTTATGTGGACAAATTGGTTTAGATGGCCTCATATAAATATAGGCCATCTCATTTTCATTTGAGAGATAACTCACTTGAGAATTACATAACTCTTGGTTGAAAATTTCACCCTACTTGGGAAATTCGCTATCTCTTCTCTAGGGAGTAAAAGGGCTTACACCCCTAGAGAATCCATTACCCAATAGATAAAGACACTAATCTTTGCATTGGAGATTGCATATTGTTGCATTGGTAAATGTGATTTTAAAGAGATTGAATTGTTCAAGTTTGAAAATAAGTTTTACATGATTTAAGTTATCTTGTGCCCTAAGGGCGTCTTGATTTTCCAATCGATTAAGTTGTTTTAACAAGCATTAATCTACAACCATTAGGGATGCAACAAACTCACTCTCTCTTACTCTTTTACAACTTTTCTACCGCTGAAATTTACTTGCAAGTTGTCATAAAGGATCTATTATTTAAGAGCTATTGTTTTGGTGGCTTACTTTTTGATTTTGGTGGCCAGAACTTGCTGCTGTAGAAAAAATTTGATACATCCATAAGTCTGTTATAAAACTTTGCTGATATCACTTACTAACAACCCTCTTTTTCTATCAAAGTATTGGTTTAAACATTGGAAGGTTGTTTATTAATTGCTAGCTTAATTTTCCAACATCATACACTTGATTTTGATGGTTTAATTTGCAGCTTTCATAGTCTATTTACTGCTGATATATATTTCTATGCTGCTGAAATTTTGGGACAGCAAGGTTTCTTGTTGATTCCCCACTGGTCTGGAGGCTTGTATAATCATATATTTTCTTGTTTGGGAAGGTCTAACATTTTTTTGTAGTACACAACCTTGGAAACCATTTACTAGTTCCTAAGACGCTATCCCCAAGTCTCATTCTCATCATTGAACTTGACCTATAGGGGTACTCTTCAAGCTCCTTGCTTCTCCCATCACAATCCCCCTAGGGTCACTTGGGAAGCCTTCCTTGTGTTGGACTTGTCTTTCACTAAAATGAGGGGGACATCTATTGAGGTGACGGTGATAGGTTTTCCCAGTTGTGTCTCACATTTGTGGGTTGGGTTGGGATTTTCTCAAACTACAAATTATGCAATAACATTGGGAATGCTTGCTAGAATAATACCAAGGAATTAGAGGAGAAAGTGAAGAAAATTGAAGGAGATGTGCCAACTAGAAGGTCGACTGACATGCAAGATTGAACTTCAAAAGGTAAGGAAGATAACTATACATTTTTTTACTTCTCAACCCTTGCACTCTCATACTTCTTAGACTGAATGGATAGTTGACTTTGTTGCACCCACCATATGGTTAAAGATGCTTCTCTCTTTTATTCATTAAAAGAATCACATATAAAGAAATATTTGTAGCAGATGATTATGCACTTAATGTTACTATTTGTGGAAATATTGAATGTCAGAATGGTGGGTTCATTGATGTATATCATGTACCCAAGTTGAGTGTAAATTTTGTTTCTATACCCGAAATAATTCAGATTGGAAAGAAAGTAGAATTTCTTCCAGATTAGTTTTCTATGAAGGACATGCATAAAAAATTTGTTGTTGTTGTTGAAGGGTTCTTGAATCTAAAGGACCAGCTATATAATTTTTTGGACTTTCCAAAGAAATACTCAAGAGAAACTATGCTTATAGTTCACACCAATGATTAGAGCAGACTTTGGCATGAATGAATTAGACATCTAAATTTTTGAATATTGAAACTGAAGGTGAAACAAAACATGGCTATCAGACTACCCGCCTAAGGTTGTTCCCCTGAATAGAGTATGCGAAGGATGTATTCTTGGCAATCGTCATTAGGTTTCCTTTGAAATAAGGAAAGCTTGGAGAGCAAAGTCTTAGTTGGAACTTGTCCATAATGCCTTGTATTGTTCTCTGAACAAACCATCACTAGCTAGTGTAAGGTATGTATTGAACTTCATTGATGAGTGTAATATGTATACTTGGGTTTGCTTCTTAAAGAATAAGAGTCACATATTTGAAAATTTCAAGGAATTTAGGTCATTCACTAAAAATCAATGTGGTTTGCTTATGAAATGTTTAATATATGAAAATGAAGGAGAATATATGGGAACGGATTTTGATTTGTGACAAAATGGTATCTCTTCGTAGAGATATATACCTACACACCTCAACATAATGGCATTTCTAAATAAAATAATCTTAATTTGGTTGAAATGGCATGTTGCTTGCTTCATGCCAAAAGTATATTGACTAAGTTTTAGGTTAAAGTTGTCTATTGCTCAGAATATTTTGTTAAATCTACTTATAACTGAAGTTGTATGGGATGTGACTTTAGTAGAAAAGTGGAGTGGATGAAAACCTTCAATCAAGAATCTTAGAACTTTTGGATGCATAGAAAGGGATCATATTTTGGATGACAAAAGGAATACAATGGATGCAAAGAGTCATGATTTTATCATGATGGGTTAATTTGAAGAGTTGAAGGGCTACAGATTACTTGACCTTGTCAAACATGAGATTATTTTCAAAATAGATTTTGTCTTTGATGGGAAATTCCTCTTCTGGCTTGTTTAATAGTGATCCTTTGGAAATTTTAGGGAATTATGGATCCACTGGTTACTTCACTGAACCATCAATTGTTTAGTCAAATTCTCTCTTTGGTTTGATTTGTAGTTGACCTTCCACTACATAATCAACTACAATATTTGGGACCTTTAATCAGTCTAGAAATGATGATCTTGGTATAAAAATTTCTTCATAAATTGGATTTTTCCTCCCTAGATGGGAAACCAAAACAATTGAAGATATTGAATATGGCACAAGAGACATCAACGATTCAAGAAAAACTAGAAGTCAAAAATAACTTGGTACTATTACTCTAATGGCGTGTGTGATAGAGGCATGTGCTCTAGATACATATGAAACTACACATGGTTGACCTGAATCGAATAATGTTATGGATGATGAGTACCATTCCTTAATGGAGAATGACATGTGATTTAGATCCTATACCACAAGGAAGCAATATAAGGAAATGTCAACAGGTCTACAAGGCAAAATTTACATCTGAAGGTGTCGTTGAAAGACAAAAGGCTTGTTTGGTGGTTAAGGTATTTTTTCAGCAATATGACATCAACTACACTAAGATGTTTACATCGGTTGAAAAGATGAAATTTGTTCAACTAATTATTTCACTTGCAACTCACTTTGGATGGGATGTACATCAAATGGATGTTAAAAGTGATTTCCTAGATGGTAGTCTCACTAAAGAGATTTATATGGAGTAACCCCATGATTTTGAGAAGGATGATAATCTTGTGTGTCAATTGAAGAAATCCTTGTATGGTTTGAAACAATACCCCAGGGTATGATATGAGAATATTGATCTCTTTTTTTATCAATCAACATTGTGAATCAAATCATGGTATCTACATATTGCATCTAGATGGTGAAACATTAACTGTTGCATTGTACATGGATGACTTAGTCATTACTAGAAGAAATTTTAATTTAATTTTGGGTTTGAAGAAACAATTAGTAAATACCTTTGAGATGATTGAGCTAGGTATATTGCATTTGTTTTTGGGCATCCAAGTCTTATAGATGGACGATGATATATTTATTTATCAACATAAATATGTGTTGAATATTTTATAGAAGTTCAGAGGAAGACTGTAAACCTTGTGATACACCTTATCAGTTGGGAGTGAAGCTAACCAATGAGTGATCCCTTGAACCAAATACTTTTGTCTTGCCTTATAAACATCACCATTCCTTCCTGAGTAGGTGAGCCACAGGTTCTCTCAATCGAATTTGCATTCAAACATCCCCAAGCCTCCAATGAGACTCTTAATAAATAATTTCACAGGCGAATATTGACTCTTCCGATATTTGCTCCATGGGGTCGACCTACTTATAGACTCCAATTAGATTAATTCGTTTTCGGTTTATTTCGCCATCCTATCCAATGAATGATTAAGATTCCTATATGATCTTATGCAGTCATAGGTTCCATCGTTCCATAGCTTCTCTCTAAATGCCCAGGTTTTCCCTCTGCAATGGAGCTTTCTTTTCATCTATTACGGAATCAATTTTCTTAGTTTCCATCGACCCATATATGATTCTTTGAAGGTTGATGCTACACTCTATTGAAAGCTTGTTTGTAGCCTTGTTTATTTAAATCATAGTTGAATTGATATTTCCTTTGTGTAGTGTGGTTTTTATATTTATGCAAGTTATGAGAGAAAGTCACCTTAAATTTACAAAGATAATTGTTCATTATATTAAAGGAACTTACCATCTTGTTATACAATATTGTAGTAGTACATTGAACCAGTTAGTTGGTTACACCAACTTGGATTTGGATGGATATAGAGATGGCATGAAGTCAACATCTGGCTATGTGTTTAGACTTGGTTGCAAACACATTGTTTAGTCTTATAAAAATTAGAAAATGGTTTCTTTATCGATCACAAAAGAAAAATATCATGGTGTAGTGCATGCTGGCACCAAGGTCGTCTGATTAGACATCTCATGGGTGAACTTGGATTTCTAATCGAGACATTGATTGTGGTATATTGTGATCAACAAATCACAATACATGTTGTAGAGAATATTATGACACACAACAAAATGAAGCATGTGGAGCTTCATGCTCATTATTTGAGACAACCAATACATGAAAATGTTGTGAAGCTTGTTTATTGTAGGACAAATGATCCTATTGATAATATATTTCCAAATCCTATCTCAAAAGCTAAGTTTATGAAACTTAGGTCTATGCTTTGACTTTAAGAAGTTGCAATTATGGGGGAGTGTATAGAAGTAATTTCACCACCTAAATATTCAA